>JAVCKV010460360.1:0-12068 GCA_032274145.1 Herpochondria borealis | reverse complement strand
TCCATGGATCAGTTTCATCTGCAAATACATGTTGCTCATCAATAAATCTCCAACTTGTATTGTTTACAAAATTTGTAGTAACACCAAGTATTGTCTTTCTCAGACTCGATAGATCTGCAGCTGTTAATCTATCATCATGATTGATATCTGCCGCGATGTATTTATAGGCGTCATCAAATTCCGCTATCCCTAGTATGTGTCTTTGTATCATAACTAGATCCAGTGTTGATACGCCATTGAGTACATCATCGTTCTTGATTGGTGCAACACTATAGCTTCCACCATGCGGCATATCCATAAATCCATACACTCCATTTTCGTCAGTCATATCTTCTTCCGTTTCTGAACTTATCAGCTGCACCATCGCATCATTCAACTCTGCATCTGCCGATGTATAGATTCTTCCTTGGATATCTAATGGCTTCATTATACTGCATAGATCATCATTATCCTGTACATCAAGACTTGCAATACAGAAATCTTGATTTCCATTAGAATCAGTCACCCATAATTCTACTTCTTGATCACCAAGACCGCTACAATCAAAAACAACTATTGTATCATTAACATTCGATGAGAAACTTAGTGTTACATCTAAGTTACATGGATGATAACTTCCTGCATTAAAGAAGTCTGTACCCAACATTACCATAGCGTCAAACTCGCCGTCTCCATCTGGATCCATTAATGTCAATGTAGTACTAATCCCATCTAAGCAATATGGCACTGGTTGTTTACAACTTATTACAGAAAATGTAGAAATCGCAATCTCTTGATTACCGCACTTATCTTCAGCGATAAATGTTACTGTATATTCTCCAAGATCATAATCTCCACTTGCATCGTGTCCGTTTCCGAGTTTCACAATTGTTCCAGATGCATTTCTAGTTTCATACGTTCTTAATAAATCACTATCAAGTGTACAATCATCTGTAGCAGTAGCTGTCAATCCATTAACTTCAATTCCCTGACAATCTCCCGCAAAACTACAGTATTTAGAATCTGCAAACACACTAACAAATGTAGGCTTCACAGAATTATTCACTTTGATTATTTGCTCAAATTCGAACGGACTTCCCGCTGAGCCAGGACCACTCACTATACACCAGTCTATAATCTTATATGTTCTAATTATCTTGAGACATGCACCATCCGTTGTGAATGGAAATGTGTCATTTACTGTCGCAATTGCAACCTGTTGACATACACCATCCGGTACGATTGGCATTTGCACATTGGCCGCATCTAAAGCACCAATGCCACATCCTGTTACTTCTACTGGAGAATTAGGTGGCGTTATATCACTGTATTGTAATGGTGAACCACTTACGAATGTGATTGTCTGTTCGCAGTAATCCGTCTGTGTTCCTTGTGCGTTAAGTAAAGTAATTTGTCTTGTTAACACCCCACTTCCACATGTATTAAGATCTCCCACTATTGTTTGATCTATAGTATTGGCATCTGGGCAATTGTCAAATATCTGTACTTCCCCGAAGAATGCACTTAGATTATCAGGATCGAATGCAAAATTACACGCTACAGTCGTATCCGCTGGACATACCATTTGTGCCTCTACCTTATCCTTCACATTTACAGAGACCATACACATATTGGTATTCCCTCCTGCATCTGTTACTAATAGCCCAACCATTACTGTTTGTCCAGCATCAGCACAACTTATATCAACCTTAGGCCCGAAGCCTGTAAAGTCATCAAATCCAGGATCATCCACTCTTGCTATACTGAGTACTACTGGACCACACTCATCGAATGAGCCATCATCTATTGCCTCTGCAGATACATAGGTTGTCGTTTCTAATGATAGACTCACTTCGGTAAATTGCTCACATATAGCAATCGGATCTGCATTATCTACTACTGTCACAGTGAAAGAACAGAAACTGCCCTGCTCACATGCATCATACACTGCATAGTTAATCGTATGCACTCCAGCTGGCAATGAGAATGATTCTCCGCTGTAGTTTTCGTAATCCCCTATTGGAGTTCCTACATTATAGACTAGATCATTATTACATGCATCAGTAGCCTGAGGTAATGGTACAGTAACTGAAGCATTACATGCAAATGATCCTGTACTTACCGTCATATCAGATGGACACATAATCTCAGGTGCATCAAAATCAACAATCTCTATAAATTGTTTGAATTCTCTATCGTTAGTACTTCCACACCACCATTCTCCAATGGTAAAAGTTCTTAGTATTTTAGTTACACAACTCGTCCCTCCAGGTAATATCTTATCTTCGAATTCTGCGAATCCATTACAGATAGTACTTGTCTCATAAGGATAAATATCAACCAACTGACCATCGATCGTAAGCTTAGGTGCACCTGTCACACTTAATTGAGGGAACACTGTATTGCCAATCGTCGCATAGCCCGAACTACATGATATTGCATTATTATTTGCTACCATATAGTTTTGAACTGGTACTATGCTATCAAGATTTGTACGCTCCAAGAATATTACTTGTGTGCACGTTTCTGAGTAATTTCCGTATATATCCTCCGCAATCCACTCTCTTGTCATCATCGAAGTGAATTTTTCGTTACAATCCAACAATTCGATTTGTTCCGCAATAAGTAATAGCTTCGAAGAAATACAATTAAACGCTATAGTAGGTTTGATTGCTTCGCTAAAAGCTTGCAAACAACTTAGTGTATCGGTAGCAACACATTCTATTACTGGATCGAACTTGTACTCAACTGTTACAGGCAACCAACATGAATTGCTCTCACATAAAGGATTACTGATACTAACTTCATATGTTTTATTAATATCACCAATTCCAAATAGATTAGGCACTACTTCTCCATTCTCATCTTTTACTGTAATCTCGTATATGAAATCTGGAAAAATATCTCCTGTCAATAACATTTGAGGAGTTAATGATCCAGTACAGCTTTCGTCAATACTGAAATTTAGAGACCCTTTGCAAGCCATACCTTGACACATTAAGACAAATGCTTGATCATGGTCATCTTCATCAAAACCACTTCTTCCATTTTCATCTATCTTATTATCTTCCGCTGAATATAAGTCATTACCCAAATCATTTTCATTACTAGCATCAGCTTCTGAATCAATATCCAATGCACTTACATCTATGCTATTCTGATCCATAACTTGTGATATTTCTACCATATCGACAACATTCATAGGATTTGCGTCAATATCCATCAACAAGTAAATACATATGGTATCTGTTGTATAAGGAGCTAATTGTTTTGTATACATATAAGATGCATCTGTAACGCCCGATGCTGTCCATCCAATATTTTCTGCGGACTCGGCAAAGATCAAACCTTCTGGCACATAATTCTCAATTGAAAATTTTGATGGAGTCAAGCTACCTTGATTGTAAACTGTGATTATAAATTTCACTAGATCTCCAGCCACTTTTGGCGTTTCGTCCTCCGTAATAATTTTGATAGCTAAATCCATCACTGGTGGCATCGCAGGATCTTGATCATCTTCATCATTTCCTACTTCTCCATTTCCAACAAGACTATCATCATTCGAAGTGAATAGCTCTCCTCCTTCATCATCAGTGATATCTTCATTCGGTTTCGAATCAAGATCAAACTCTGACTGATCGTTCCCTAATGTGTCCATCGCTCTTATTATCTCTACATATGGCACCATATCATCAAACATATGATCTGGCAAAACCTCCAAGATCAAACACAATGTATCCGTCGTATTTGGTATGATTGCAGCTTCAAATGTTGTAGTCAGCCCAAGATCATCACTATCCCATCCGTTCTCATCATTCGTACTTAACGTAAATCCACTAGGCATATCTATCAGTAGGTCTATTTCTGTAGCAGACATGTTTCCTTGATTTTCTAATACAACATTGAACTTCACATCATCACCAGGTATCACTGGCAATGTTTGATCCGTATATATGATCGTCGCTATGTCAAATACATGCACCCATGCTGGATCATGATCATCTTCATCTTCTCCTATAATTCCCGCTCCATCTACATTGTTATCATCGTTGATGACTATAGGATCAGTCGTACAATCCGGCATGTCTTCATGCTGGCCTCCAGTATCATCTTCATCGTTATCATTTGGAGTAGAATCTACATCCAATAGATTAAGATCTAGACCACCAGGTCCAGTAGATGATACAATTTCTGCATAATTGATTAAGTCTTCTGCACTTACTCCATCTTGAACGGTAAGTATAATGCAAGTCTCCAGCATGTCATCCATATCTAATGATCCTGGAAGTGTTTTATATACCTTCTTCGTATCAATTGGATCCACTGTCCAATTATTCGTATCATTTTCACTCAATTCAAAACCTGATGGTATGTAGTCTACTATTTCTATATTATCATTCAATATATTTCCTTGATTGGTAACTCTAATCGTAAATTTCACATCTTGTCCTTCAACCACTGGATTTTTATGTTCTGACCATACGATCAATGCTAAATCTTGTACGTCAAGCATTGCAGGATCATGATCATCTTCATCTGTGATTCCGTCGTCGTTTCCATCTTCTCCATCATCAGATACATGATCATCTTCTGGAGATACTGGGGTTCCACCTTCATCGTTCGTATTCATATCATCTGGTGTACTATCTATATCATAACACTCTCCTCCATCTGTCTCTGTAGAGCCCGATATCTCTGAGTAAGTTACGATATCACTCATCGCTCCTCCTATTACTTCCATATAAATACAAACTGTATCTCTATTCCCGGGGAGTAATTCTTCCTCAATTACTGTCTCGTTACTTTCGCTATCTACAGTCTCCCAATCATCATTTCCAGATACCGTTGCTAATACTAGATTGTCATCCATTAGGTAATTCGTAATCTCTATCTCATTGACAGGTGTATTACCTTGATTAGATACGACTACTATAAACTTCAACACATCACCTGGAATCACTGGTAATATTGGTGGCATAGAGTCAATCTGCATAATCAATGCTAAATCCAAGATTTTTACATCTACTGGGTCGTGATCATCTTCATCTTGAGTTGGGTCCATGTTTTCCATTTCATCTTCTGGATCACCTGTGCCCTCGCCATCTGTCTCATCATCCGTATCATCCTCTGGGTTTCCTCCTGGATCATTATCTGGATCATTATCTGGTGTACTATCGATATCTGATTTAGGATCACCAGGATTTGCAGGATCTTCAAAACTTTCTACCTCTACTTCTTGTAACCATCCATCTTCGTCACTCGCATCATGGATTGGCACGATCTGTAATTCTAAACAAATAGTATCGCTCTCCCCTACTCCTAATACTTCTTCATATAGTAGTTCTAGTGCTTCATCTACTTCTTCACTTTCTCCCCATCCTTCTGTTAGATTACTCGATGTCTCTATATATTCTAATCCTTCTGGTAAGTGATCTACTAAATTTACATTCGTGATCTCACCGTTTCCTTGATTAAATATTACAACATTGAACTTTAACGTATCGTAGTAATTGATATCATCTGGTACATCATGATAGATAATCGTCGCTATATCACAGATGTATATGATCGCTGGATCATGGTCATCTTCGTCAAGCTCTGGATCTGTATCTTCTGTAGGATCATTTGGATCACCTGTACCTTCGCCGTCTGTCTCATCATCCGTATCGTCTCCTGGGTTTCCTCCTGGATCATTTGTCGGATTATCATCTGGTGTACTATCTGCATCTGTCGTCTTAGTCTCATCATCACCGTTTGTATATTTCGTGATCTCTGAAACGGTAGTCCAACTGTTCGCCATGACTTGTTCTGTCGGCACATTCTCTAACTGTAGATATAGACACAATGTATCTGAATCCCCTGGTGATAAAACCTTTGTTGTTGTCAACCCAGCTTCATCGTCTGATCCTGCCCACATAGGGTCCAATATATTATTAGTAGCTAAATATGATAATCCTATAGGTATATCATAATCTATAGTTACTGAATTTACATCATGATTTCCTTGATTAAATACGATTACTTCATACTTCACTATATCCCCAACTTTTATAACATCTGGTATCTCAGCGATTGTATTGATTAATGCTAAATCACATATCACAATATCCTCTATGTCCTGATCATCTTCGTCTCCTCCGTTTGTTGGATTCTCATTCGTTTCATTATCTGTTGGATCACCGTCATTGCCTACTTCATCATCTGGCGTACTATCTAGATCTTCTGTAAGTGGCTCTTCACCATCTACATCTAAGAAGTCAGATATCTCAGCATTATTTAAGTAATTGTCATACGCTGGAGAATCACATCTCTGTACTACAAGTTTCAATTCTTTTGTAGCTGATGAGCCTGGTACTAGAACTTCCTCTAATGTAGTAGTTGCTATTGTGCCATTCAATTCCCATTCAGTATTATCATCTATGAATAATAGTCCACATGGAATATCATCGTAGATATCAACTTCTGATACTGCAAGCCCTCCTTGATTGAAAATCTCTATCGTATATGTCAATGTATCTCCATATGAATAAGGACCTTCTTCTAACACTGTTTTTCTAAGTGCTAAATCATATCCTACGATAACCGCTTCTGGATCATGATCATCTTCATCCTCTCCTTCAAGTCCGTTTTCTGTGATCGTATTGTCATCATCATCTCCCGGTTCTACATTGTTATCATCTGTCTCAACGTTGTTCGGTGTACTGTCCGCATCTACTGGGTCAGTATCATTCGGATCTGTATTATCATCCGCTTCGCTAATCTCTGCATAGTTCCACCAATCTGATACGCCCATAGGAAGCGCTGGTATTATTACTGTCACCTCTAGCGTTACTAATATCGAATCTCCCGCTGTAATAGGGGCTGAACTTGTATATACGATATCGTCTCCCACCATAGCCCATCCTGGGTTATTCGTTGTCGAGAACGTAAATCCAGCTCTTAGATAATCAGTGATCTTATAATTATCAACTGTTACATTACCCTGATTGTAAACCGTAATATTAAATACTGGCTTCTCTCCAGGAGCATATACAATATCTTCAGTTATAATTTTATCTAGTGCTAAATCGAAGACCTTAACCAGTACTGGATCATTGTCATCCTCGTCTAATGCAGGATCACTTTCTTCGCTAGGATCAGTCGGATCTCCTGATCCATTTCCATCTGTAACATCATCTGTCCCGTCATCCGGATTACCTCCTGGATCATTATTTGGATCACTATCTGGTGCACTATCGATATCCTCTTTAGGTGTTCCTAGATCTTCTGGATCTTCGAATTGTGCAATCTCTACTATTTGTAAATATGCATCTTCATCAAATGGTATAACATCTGTGATTATTAATTCTAAACATGTAGTGTCAGATGCTCCAACTTCGATAGTTTCTGTAATTGTTATTGCTACTTGATCGTTATCTCCTGTCCAACCTTCTGCATCATTTACATCTGTAGAAACAAACTCTAATCCACTCCCTAAGAAATCATTCAAAGCTATATTAGTGATTGGTCCATTTCCTTGATTGAATACGACTACGTTGAATTTTACTGTATCACCATATAAGATAGGCTCCACATTATCTGCATATATTATTGTCGCAGCATCGCATACGTATATGATTGCTGGATCATGATCATCTTCATCTAAGTCTGGATCAGAATCTTCAGTTTCATCTTCTGGATCACCTGAACCGTCACCTCCTGTCTCATCATCTGTGTCATCATCCGGATTTCCCCCTGGATCATTCGTAGGATTACTATCTGGTGTACTATCTATATCTGACTTATCTACACCTGGATCTTCTGGATCTTCGAATGCTGATATCTCAGCAAAAGTCGTCCAACTATCTTCTGTTACTTCATCTGTAACTACATTTTCAACTGTCAAGTAAATACATACCGTATCTTTCTCTCCAATTCCGAGTGTTTCCGATATTGTTGCACTCGCTGATCCTGCAGATGAACTCCAAGATGGGTCTCCCGTAGTATTTGCCTCAACATATTCTAGCCCATTTGGAATTGTATATTCTATATCAATATTAGAAGCTGGGACATTACCTTGATTCACGATAACAACAACATACTTGATTGTATCTCCAATCTTTATATTTGTTGGTATTTCATCTATTAAATTTATCAATGCAAGATCACAGACATGTAATGTTGCTGGATCTACGTTATCTTGATCTGTAGTGGATACTCCATCAGGCCCTGTCGCTGATCCGTCACCATCTATATAATCATCCGCTGGAGTATTGATCTCACTGCCGACATTGTCTTCTGGATCATTATTGAGGGGCGAATCACAATCTTCGACTTCCTCTCCATTGTTCCATGCGTTGCTGATTTCAGCTACATTGATCCATTCTGTGGGATCATCTGATGGCTGTATTGTAAGGTAAATGCAAACAGAATCTTTTTCTAAGCTTTCTATATTATTTGGAATGACCGTTGCAGGATTACCATTGGCATCTTCTGTCCAGTTTTCGTTGCCAGCAATAGTATTATCAAATGTATAACCAGCTGGAATATAATTGGTAATCTCTATAGAATCTACACTGCCTAGTGACTGATTCGTTACCACCATTTTGAACTTCACTGAATCCCCAAAAGATAGGTCCGAAACATTATAATTTGGATCTAAAATTTGTACAAGTGCTAGATCAGGCTTAGGTGTTAGACCAGCATCAAATGTAAAATCCGTCATATCAGCTGTAAAACAAATCGAGGGAACTACCCCAAGTCCTGAAAGGGCTATCGCCTTTATATCTGAATCATCTTGATCTGCATTTGCCGCCACAGTATTGGCAATAGTCATTTGGAAAAACAATCCATCATTTACAATTACTCCAGATGATTCATAATAACTATCTCCGCAAAAAACAATTGCATATTCTTCCGCTAATTCCATAATAGAAAATCCTTCTTCCCAAACTTGTGACTCAGAATTACTATCTGTGAAATAGTATTGACCATTTGCATCAGAAACAGTAGTAGCCACTAACACCACATTTCCGTTTGATGGTTTTGAGTATAACTTTACAACCATGCCTTCTAAAGGTACCTCGCAAGGATCTTGTATTCCATCTCCATTTGCATCTATCCAAATGTAATTCCCAACATGTATCGGTACGTCTCCACATGGACTAAACACTTCAACATCTCCTCCTACTCCTTTAAAGTCATTTACATTAAAAGAAGGAATATATGGAATAGTCGCGGAAGGCTGTAGTGAAAACCCAGAATTCCCATTTGTGAAATCATGTGGAAAGACTATCAAACCATGAGGCCCCACTTCCGCTCTTGTATCTGAACTAGAGACCAAAAAATCATACGTCCCATCTTTTTTATCCCATATTCCAATTCCACCATACCCATCATCATTACCTGTAGCGTCATTGGGGTATTGTATATCAGGATTAATTATATTATCATTAAATATGCCATCACCATCACTATTTGCAGCTATATAAAAAGTAGCACCATGATTATGGGATGTAGCATAATCACCCGCACAACCAGTTCTTAGAGCAATCATCATTCTACCATCTGGTAAAAATTCTAAATCAGAAATTGCAACCCATCCAGGTTCTAAGGCATATTGAAACCCAATATCACCTTCTGCAAGATAATCTCTATGGAAAATTTCAGTTCCTATAAAATCTCCATTATCATCCAAATTAATCGAATACAGACCAGGTGATGTATCAAGTTCATGTGTTCCAAAATATATATTTGATCCATCGGGACTAACTGCAAGACCATAAGGTTTAGCATCTGAAGCCCATCCAGGTGTTCCACTATCCGCAGAGAATCCAGTAAGAGTCTGAGGGTCAAAAACACTTAAAATATTTCCATCACTATCCAATCTATAAATTGACCCATCTTCAAAATTAGATACAAAAAATTGATTATGAATTGGATCAAATACAATATTTCCTAGACCTACCCCAGCTGTTCTGCTCAAAGGAGGATCTAGCCCATTTTCACAACCTATATGTTGGAATGTATGTAACTGTTGTGGTAATTGAGCGAAAACCGAAGCTTGCCCTGTTACCCCATCTAATTTATATATAGTTCCGCCAGCGAGCGGATTGGAATCTCCACCTGCTATATCTCCATATTTGATGATAGCATTAGTATAATTAGAATTATCTCCATTTAATACATATCCAAATGTATGGGAATAATGTGTAGAGGCAGTTACAAATATATTCCCAGTCGTATCATGTTCAATTCCAAATACATTTCCTATCGTATCTACATTCCATGATGGGTGATACCAAGCAGCTGGGTTTACTTCAGGTCTATTATTAGCTGTACTGATAGATCGTATATCTACTAGACCAACCGTATGTCGTTCTTCAGAAGGCAAATTTACTATAGTCCCGCAAGTAATCATTCCAATGCCTGGACCTAATAATTTACCATTTGCAAATAATTCTCCTGGGGAAACTGATAATTCTAAATCTGGTGATGCACAAACATCAGCAATGTTATATAATCCTAGATTATAATTACAACCAATATCTGATACAAACTGAACATCCGAACCATTATCTACACCATTTGAAGAATAAGTATATCCAAGTGGTAGCTCTCCAAAAACAATTTTATAATCATCTATTTCAGTGGTAGTAAAATGATAGTCCCCATTTGTATCTGAAAATACTTCTTCAATAAGCTCACTAGAGCCAGAAGCATTACAAGCAAAGAGACTTATCTTTATTCCCTCTTTTCCATTTTCAATACTAGTATCATTGAAACCGTTAGCATTGGAATCATTAAACACTTTGCCACCGATATTTCCACTTTCGCAAGGCCCCGCAAAAGCCGTCTCACCTTTACTGTACAAACTAGTAATAGCTTCATTACTAGTTGTATTACTTCCTAATTCAAGAGTGCTGGAAAATTCAGTCTTATATGTTTCTGAATTTGGTTTATCAAAACTATTATCTAATGCTAATAATGATATTAAAGAAGTTGCTAGAATTGCAACAACAATTGAGGACTTACTCTTGATGAGTCTATTTCTTGTGGAGATTAGAAAATTTTCTTTCATGACGTGTTAGTTTAACTTACTGATTTGAGGTTAATCAATAATTCAAATAACATGAAAAGCATATTCAATTGTGAAATTGAAATTGTCAAACTCTATCATGTATTCAAGTTATTGATATACTGACAGGTTCTATTTCATACAGAATAAACTGCAATGCACACTTTTTGGTTGGTACAAATCGGTCTTGGAAAGAAATTTATTTTTTTGTTGTATTCTATATTTTGGGAATATTAATACAACATTTAATAATATATATTAGTAAGTAATTCTTGAGCGTAGAAATATATTATCATGTGCACTCACACATACATTAATTATATTTCAAATACACTTGTGAAGGTTGTATCCATATGCTAAAAAGCACAATCACCAACACGAAGAATCAAAACTCTACTTTATAAAGGGCGAAATCATAGCTTGAGCATTTCAAGCGTTACATCTGAGTAAGGAATGTATTAATATTAATACCTCCAACAAGAAAAAGGGGGAAATCATAAGTTAAGTGCTTATTGCACTATATCATATAGAAAATCATGCATTAATTTACTATGTGCGACAAGGGTGTCGTATATAGTCTCAGTGCTATTGCACTTTTCAGCATAAGGAAATTAGATCTAATTCCTTTTTTGTAAAACAAGGTGTATATCTAGTTTTTTAGTGTAACAATCACTGTGCATTGTAGCAATATTATTTTGAATATAACTAAAGTAAAAGGGTATTCAATTAAGCAATTATATTATTAACTTAATCAAAGATAATTAAATATTTTACATATTACAAAAAAATATAATATATAATAAATTACATTCCTCTTAAAAAGAAAAACGGAAGCCATCTCTCGATAGCTTCCGCTTTATTTTATTGACTATATATCTTGCCTCTTACATTAAAGGAACTAATAAATAAAAATCAATTATTTTATCCTAATCATTTTTTTACGAACTACTTGTTCACCAAATTTAAGCTCATAGAGAAGAACTCCAGCAACAGTTACATCGTCATTTGTTATTGTAAATGACTGATTACCCGC
>JAVCKV010460249.1:0-12070 GCA_032274145.1 Herpochondria borealis | reverse complement strand
CGACCCATCGTCGGATCTTGTTGGTTATCGGGTGCAAATTTCGGCGGGGATGACGGTGCGGTTGTTGGGAGTGATGGTGGGTTGCTTGAAACTGGCGCAGGATATAATAGATAAGGTGAAGGTGATGTTGAAAGCAACGGAGATTTACAAGCTGCACACGAAAGTTCTTCCTGTGCCGGGATAATAACCGCCGCTTCCGACAAGAATACTAGTGGTGCAGTTTTCCGTTGGAAACCATTGACTTTCTGCTGAGTAAATTCTGCAGGGTCTAGCGGGACATCAGAAGCTTAATATGTGTAGGTTGATACGATTTTTGGTGTGTAACGATTTTAAAGACGCGCTGCAGACGTGATAATTAGAGCGTAACACAACCAACGTCGTGTCCAAGCTGGCGCGTACCAAGTATCTTCAGATAATGGGCACACCTAATCTCCTTTTCCAGAAAATTTCTATCCCTATACTTCGTAACGTAATAGATTATAGCTCTGCGCCGCTATGGTTTTGCACGTTGTGGTTTAGAGTGAATACAATTATCTCTACCCTTTCATTTAAAAAACAATACCTTTCACTTTTTTTGCACTCGCCCCTCCTCCACCAGAAATACGAGTGATGGAGATCATGTCAATCAGGAAAAATTGTTGGCGGTATGAATACAGCTTGATTTAAGTTTCGTTAAAAATGAGGAATTAATCTGGTTTGAAATTATGGCGGACGCATTACTGCAGAATAACAAACGTTTCATGCAATTAAAATTAATCTCCAAATAAGAGTTGTGCACGAAAATGACATTAATGTACTGTTTTACAAACAGTTTACTTACGACGATAACCAGTGCAAAGGAGCAGAGGTGAATGCGACAAGCCCGGATTACGCGCATGAAAGTGAACAGAAGAACATCTTAGACAGAAAAAATAAAAGTGTAGATGTGGCTGTATCAATAATACAGGACAACGGAAGCAGCCTGGAAGACTACAAGGATTATGAGGAAGTAGGTGAGGAGATGGAAGACATCGAAGTTTAGCCGGCTGCTCCCGTCCTAGCAGCGTAGATCTTTGAAGAAGAGTGGGAGGTCCAAGACACGCGCTCAACTGACCAGTCGGTTCATCTAACTAGAAAAGAAGCATTCAATATCTCACCAGTCCTTTAAATGTTTTTTGAATCCTCCAGAGTAACTGTTGTTCTGTAAGTTTTACAGCGCTGCGCGGCTTTTTTTCTCGCATAGGAGGAGATCCTGCTGTTTTTGGTTGGACACAGTTCTCCGCGGAACCAAATCTGGAAGCAGATGTACTGCTTGACGCAAGACACAAACGAGAGCCCGGCACTCGTCGACAGGCTCTGTTCCTATCGCTGTCTCTTCCGTCAGCCGAGCCGGATCTGATCCCTGGTCCATCTTCGGCCTTCTTCCCGCCGTTCCACAACTTCCAGAAGTCGGCCTGCCCGCATATGGGGCCCCATTGCGCACAACCGCTGTTCTCCGGCGCACAATCCGTGGACTTGAACGGGACGATTATAAACACTGGTGGTGTCAAGGGTCGTGTCGCTTCGTTCGCTTGATTACGGCGGCAAAATGGGGACATGTGATATGCTTCCGTGACGCCGCGTGTGGCATGTGGGCATAGCCCAGCGAGCCGTAACTGGCGTGTTGGACACGCAGAGCCAAGTATCGGCGCCCTTTTCTAGTACGTGGCGCAACTCGACCGGTTCGGCGCGCAGCACGGCAAGCGTGTCGACGTTGGTATTTAAATGCGGCGGATGAGTCCCGATCGTCGAGGCGCAGGGTGTGCCACAGCTCGTCGTGTTCAGCATGCATGGTAATTGGTGCCGGACCGTACTGATTGATTCCCTTTTCGACTTGCCCATGGTACGAGCACGCATTCAATAGGCCCGGTTCACCTCTTCAGGAAGATCTGCTACCGTCTCTCGCCGTACGACATGCCTTCGTGGATGTGGTACTTCCAGCTCAGTTCCTGGTTGCGCTTTAACTGTAATGAGTTTGTCGCCGTGTATGATAGCCTTCGTAAGAATACGTAACATAGGCGAAATTACCGCATTGTTTGCCAAACAAAACTTCTCGCAAGGGCTTTAGCATTCGGGAAATGCAGTGGTCAATGGTTGCCTCCTCTGCTTTGACCGAGTCAAGGTCGGAACGGATACATAAGATTTGTGCTTCGCTCAGGTGGCCGTAGTCGACTTGCTCGCGCCGCTTCATCTTATTCTTACTATTCTTCTCGATGCTTCGGATCCCTTCCAGCACATTCGTGATGTCTTATACTCGTCGCTTCTGGACCTTAAGCGCTAAGGCAGCATGTTTAAGATCTAGAAGACCATATGTGCATCACTGCAAAAGGTTAACAAACGTGGTAGTAAGCAGACCCACACTTCTGTCGACGCGGCACGTTGCACAAGTCTTCTTCTCGCGCGCTGTAAGATCGGAGGGGCCGGTGTTGTCATTCACCTCGTCCGCGTCGGGCTCGGCTGGCTCGACAGGGCTAATCGACGGGTGTGTGTGGAGTACAGTAGGTTGGTTGAGAAGCGATGGCGAGGACCATCCAAGCTGGAGGCCTGCGTCGCCTTTTATTCTACTAAGTAGATAAACAATGTGCGCTAGTCGCACACTGTGAAACTTTCTACAGTACAAATGTCCACACAACCACTGATAAAAACTTCCACACGACATGTCGCAGCCGACGTCGAGATGGCATCAGTGGCTCATTCGGCGCGATCTTTGAGTCACCCGAGTGTCCACGTCGCGAATTCGAATTCCCGCGACGCCCGAATGCTAATTTTTGGTTCTGCTGTCAGCTTGTGGTATATTACAGTGTGGCAGAGCGGCATGGCGTGCGCGGGTTCCATGCTTGGGCAGGACACGACGCGGGTAGTCATCGGGCAGCGGTGGAGAGCACCCGCGGCAGTTTCCTTGGATGATCGGTTGCAATGGAGGGCCGTGGAGCCAGTGGAGATGGGCGTGGCTGTGCTTGGTCTTGTGGTGGTGGCTGTGGCCGTTGCAGCGGCAGCGGCTAAAGCGGCGGCAGGCGACGTGGCCGGGACGACGGACAGGAGACTCGCAACCGACTTGGCGCGCGCGGCACGCGCTGCTCCAGTGCCCGGGCGCAGATGCGGCAGTGTTGGCGATGTTTGTCGTATTTGATGCGGTTGATGCAGATGAGGAAGGGTGCGGCGGGTGTGGTCCGTAGGTTTCGCGAGGATTATGCGGGTTGTGTGAGCGGTGCGGCGACATATGCGGGCGTTTCATGACGTGCAGCGCACGGGCACGGGCACGGGCACGGGAGACGCAGGTGCAGTAGAAGACGGAGAGGGGACGACGTCACATGACAAATATGCGGGCAGTCGCCGAGCGCGCTCGGCGCGGCGCGGCGCGGAGATGCGCGTTTCTGGCGGATGGCGCCAGCGGGGCGCGCACGACGGGCGAGAGCGGGCCGATCAGCAGGCAGGCAAGCGCCGGTCGCGCGCGGCAGGAGCAGGCGCAGGCTTTGCATCATCTTTTGTATCGGCGAACGCGACGGTCGTCTTAATCAAGTCGTCACCGAGAGGGCTGACGTGCGTTACAGACACGTGCGACATCCGTACTGTACAGTTGCATCCGTGATAGATTGCACTGTACGAGTTGCGCGGTAATTGTCAAGCGCTTGTCCGTGCTTCAGAGCGCGGACAAAATGGACCATATTTGGACAACTATTTGGACAAAGCGATTGTCCCCTGCGCAAAAAACTATTTCCAATATTGGACGAAACAGTCGACAAAACTTTATCCATTTGTAGAATGGTTTGATGCTAATGGTGAGGTGACCCAATTGTCCCACAGCTCCAAAGTTGGAGCCTCTTTATTAGAACGGATCGGTTAGTCTCTTTTTACTCTGCAGTTGGCACCGCCGTCCAAAACAAGTAAGAGAAGGCGAGCGCCCCCTTTTCCTTGTTGGCAAAAACAATGTTGCCAGCCATTCGGGTAAGGGTCCATCACAAAGGATGGAGCCGAACTACAAAAGCAGGGCACACCCGAAGGCAGTAAGGTAGAAAGAGATGAAGATATATAGAAGTAGTAAGGGATAAAAGGGAGGCGGTTTGCAGGAAGCAAAGAAGATGCATGTGACCATTGGCGGACGTCTTTCCGAATATTTCTTCTGGAGCGTTCGCTGGTGCGATTGAGAAAGGCATACATCCATATGAATTGCGGTCATCTCGTATAAGTGAACAAGAGCACAGGGTTCGAAATTAACTTTCTTCCATACAGATGCTTTTTCAGTTGATCAGGAGAGCATCTGAGGTGCGGGGCAGTCAAGAAGAGGTGATCATCAGGAAAACGGCTCTGAGATATCCATATGTCTACTATATTATATTTGAAAAAGTGATAAGGCATTTCTATCATCCTAGTTGCCAATGCCCCCCTGTGAGTATGACATTGCATATTCAGCGCCACAGCCCCATTCATATATTTATTGACATGTTTGTGCAAACCATCCTTGAAATAGATCAAAAAAGTGCCCCGAGAGGTAGTGTGCTTTTCTGATGCCCTTTTTGTACACCCATCGTCTATCATATCCACCGGGACTTCGCCTTGATACAGTAAATGTCAAATTTTGGCATCAGGTGTTATTAGAGTGTGACGATCACGACAGCATATTTTCTACGCTTACATGCACGGTCACAACAGCGTGACTTCTTCGCTCGACCAACTCTCGCCGCAGACTGAGGACCCATTCCGCCTCCCAGACGCTAAATATGCGATGCAAACTATTACACCATCCAAACTAGCAAAGCTATGTCCACATTTTGTCTGCGTAAAAGCAACAATCACATGTCCGTTACAATCCATCAGAAACTTACGAGGACTATTCTAGACCGCACACATAGTACTTAGACGGACTTATAAGAGTCATTCGTACTCCATTAAACTCGGAACCAGACGGTCATCTAACATCGAGTCTCTACCTTCCCTAAGAGATACAAGCCTTGCCTTGTCTCTGGAACGATCTGTCCTTCACCAAATACAACAACCTCAAGCGTCTTTACCATGCACCGTGTTTCCATTCTCTTACCTGTGTTCCTAGCTTTGGTCGCCTTCCTCCAGCCCGTTGATGCCATCCCGGAGGACGGACAGTACTTCCTGCAATGCCGCCGCACGTGCGCGTACTGGATCCGGAAGGAAGTGCGCGACGCCGTGGGCAATAAGCTCATCAAGTGCTTTGGCGTCACGCATCTGGCCCGCGTCACGGTGCGACACACGGAGAACCAGCAGTACTACAACCAGTGCTGGAACACGTGCAACTACTGGCGGAACCTTTCCGTCCGCACGGCCAGCCGGACGAAACTCACTGACAGGCAGGCGCGCATGGCCAAGATGGCCACGCAGAGCCGCGCGCTGTCTGGAAACGCCTATCGCCGCGGTCAGCAGTTCGAGGCCTCGCTCGTGGACATGACCGAGCACACCGACCGAACGGCGCAAAGCTTTTACGACGTCGTTAACAGCGCGCTCGCAGCCTTCCGCCGCTTCCGCGACTCGCTGAACCGCCGCGACGCGCAGGAACAGCTCATCTGGGCCGGCATTGGCAGAATTGGCCGACAGCTCGAAGCTTCTCGCAACGATTTTCGAACCGCGCTGCAGAATAACCGTCCAGAAGATACCATGGACTACCTCTTCGGCATCGCCGAGTGGAATCATCTTGTTATTGACTTTGGCCGTCCGGCAATATGCTCAGTTCGCCGCTGACGTCGACGCTTGTCGCTCCGACCAAACTTGAGCGACGCATTCTAGAGTTGGCATGTATCAAGTTGAACAAGTCGTGAACAAGACGCTCCAGCACACCAGATGCGCAGTAATCGTCAAAAATATGTTCATCTATAAATATTTTAAATATTTTATGGAAAAAAAGTTATTTATTTCTCGTATTCCCTCATTATCTTCATGACTGTATGCGCTGCGTACAAAATCATGCACACTTTCTAGTTTACAGTGTAAACTGCTCCGGATTCACAGCCGGCAGCCAGCCCCTAAATACTCGTTTTTGGCGTTGTACAGTCCTTTTCTTCATAATTGAACGACCGATGCGTAAAATAATTTGTCGAATAGAAATTATTTAAGCAACATGTCTGTCAGAAAAAAAATCTGTGAAATCATAGACATAAATATGTTATGTTTTGTAAACCTTGGAGGCGAGTTATTTATTTACATTTCTTTTTGAGTTGAATAAGATATCCATTCCCACTCTCTCATGAAAAATAATCCAGAAAAATACAGTTAAATTATTCTGCAATAAAGAATCTGTTTTTCAAGAGAAAAATAAAAAAAGTATGATATTTTTGGAGATGAATAATTTTAAATATTCCCCCTATTTCTGGGGTACTGTACCATGTGTATCACTTTAATACCGTTGAAGTATTGAATTTATGTACAATGCGCAAAACGTAGTAGTCGCCACACACACTTTTTTGCACTGACGGTGTAGTAGAACAAGTCTTGCTACGATTAAAAAGAGGTCCAAACATCTGTGTTTTGGAAGATTTATTTACAAGACTACTAGAGTCTATACTGCTATTCTCTACAGTAGTGTAGTGGATAAGAATATCAGCTCGAAAGCAAATAATAGACGACTGAAGAGTCGGAAAATCAGGGTTGTAAGGCCTGAAGGACAGCTCGTACGGGATGGTAGTAAAGAGGGGGTAGAGATGGGACGAAGGGCAAAGGCGCGCGCGACGGGCGCTAAAATGGGCAAAAGGATGGGAGGGGAACGACGGTCGCAGAAGGGAGGATGGAGGAGCACAAAGGGTTCGAAGAGGTGAAGGAGGCAAACAACGGTTGTAGAGGGGGACGGGGCCACGAAAACGGTCGCAGAAGGGGGACTAGGTAGCAAAAACGACTCAAAATTTAACAGCTGGAGGCAACAGAATAAACTCACAAGATGTTCTGGGATGGAGTACATGGACTTTGAACAGGCGCGCGGCGCTACAGCAGCGGAAAGAAGAAAGGAAAGTAATGTTCTGAAATAATGCCTATGCGCAGGAAGGGGGGAGCTCCACTTACATAGCATAAGGAACTAAAACTACACGGGTCTTACAGAGATTGCCTTTGATAATACAACATATGGGTAATATATGGTGGTACTCTTATCACCATAATATATTTATATAATAATAGTAAAACAATGAAGTATCGCACAAACCAACGAGGGAGTAAATATACAATAATAGTGCTACGAAAGCATTTTTGTTCGATTAGGTAGAATTTATCTCGTGAAAGGGGCCTGGTGGTCTTTTAAGGACTGTAACTACTGGAGTTTAATGGACAAAGATGATTATTTAGCGTATCTGGAGGACTATAGAGGGTATTTAGAGAGAGCCGGGTGCTCTATGAAAGAAAGACAGATAACTCTCTGATGCTGATACGGGGGTGGTAGGACGGTGGTAGATGTAGGGGAGGTTGCGCTCGCTGGCGACCGGGAGAAACCGATGAAATGATCGTTCGCATCTGCGACCGGGACAGGTGATTCCACGCAGCGCCTGACTAGCGTCATGAGAGTGGGAACGAAGGGGTATCGGCGCCCTCACTGGCGATGGGGGACACAGAAAAAACACAATGCACGGCCCGTTTTTACATGCGGTTCCATAGCCGATTATTGGGAAGGCTTCCTTGGTGAAGTCGATCTTCCCTTCGATACATCGAATTGAATCAATGTGGCGATTGGTGAGCGGGGTCCCGAACACACCGGAGGCCGCTAAATGGCTGACAACTAGGAAGACCATACCGTATAGGGCGTTGCCAAAGTTTACCATAAGGAGGACTGCGTGTGGAACCTTCAGCGCTTTACCACTTGCATCAAAAAATTTGGGAAGATTTTTGTTCGCCGTGACCACCTTCGTTTATTCCTCGGGGAGTGAATACGTCTTATCACGTTTTATCCTGTATTTGTGTCGATAAAAAATGGGAAGGGCACTTACACCCTTGCCGTGACACCGATGGAACCGGACACCACATAATTTTGACGGGACATGACAAGGCAATTGGTCCAACTCTCATCTGCGGACTTACTCGTCTCCTCTCTTCTTAAGTAACATGATTTTTCCTGGAGGTAGGGCAGTGACTCTGCTCCGACGACCAATCCGGTAATTATGTCGGACTGCGTTTATCTTTGGTAAATCATCATGCGTAATCGCGCCTTTGCCGTCTGCTTCTCAAACAGCAGTTTTTAACACCGTCTTCATCTGTCAACGGAGGAGGAGAAGTCAAGGGGTTTGGTTCAAACTCACTTTTATTTACGGGTGTTCGCCAATAGTGATGAGTTGTGACTTCCGCACGCATACATTTCTCATTACCCCCTGACTGTTTCTTCTCTGCAGAAGGATGTTTGGGGGCGACAGAGGTACTGTGTTCCGTGGTGTCTGTAGATTCTAGTTTTCCAAACACTCTACTGATTCAGTCTGGTTGGAAGGTAGCGTCCAGTTATCTGAATTGGTGACCACATGAACCTGTCCAGGATGCGGAAGAAGATCATGATTGACTTGGTTGGCCGGACGATTCGGCCTTTGGAATTGGCCACCACGTCGACCTACGCCTTGACCACATCGATCACCGCCGTATTCAAACTGGTTCATCGGACGAAGCCCTTTTTCGGGACAAGAGTTCTTCATCGGCTGCATCTTTTTCTCGTACGAGTCCTTCAGGAGAGGTTTCGCCTCTATCTTGTGGAGGTAGTACTTGTATGCAAAGTAGATTCGCTGAAAAGCAGGGAGGTGGGGACAAGTGGAGGTGCTGTGGCCACTCTCGCGACAACTACAGCAGTTCAACTGCCAGTAGTCGCTCGGAATGACCGTCTGCGCCGTCTGCATCTGGGAATCAGTGAGGTCCGGGACATCTTCAAAGGCATACATCACGTCACGGTTTTCCGACTTCATCTTTCTGGTCTCTTTCTCGATTTGATCGTTGGTCAGCACCAGAATATCCCCAAGCTGGAAAGCCGTGTCAACTACCGCCGAAGGATCCATCACCGGTTCCTGCTTTTATGGACGGAGCCAAGACGAGAGGGATGAGTCCGACGCCTTGCTTGAAGCAGGATGCATAAACATGGTCCAATTCCTCACCGTACGGGGCTGGTTTCTTCCGGCAGGTTGAAGAAAGCGTGGAGTGGCAGCAGATGTCTAGGCCCTCTGAGCCTCGACTTCCGCGAAGGCGGTCTGGCGAACAACAATCATACTGTTCCGATCCTCTGGGCGCCTGTACTTCATCTGTCCTTGGAAGCGCCAACGAGTGGCGTCCTGAAGACCGCGAACGAAGTTCTACACGAGCTCCGCGGGGGTGAAGACTTATCGGTACATACGCACGGCATTCATGATGCGCTGCGCGAACTTAAACTAGACCTAACCTTCCTTCTGAGACGCGAGGGTCACCTTATCATAGGCCTTCTGCAACAATTCGTCGGTGAGGTACTTCTGAAGGAGCATGTGGACCACGTTGGGCCATATGCCCGCCATCCCAAGCCCCTCCACTCGAATACCGGGAGAGACCTGGGTCTGGTAGGCCTTCTTGGCGTCCACGTTAAAGAAGTACACGCATGGCCACCCCTTCCGAATTATTGAAGGTGTCAAGCGCCTCCTTGAATGTCATCAGGAAGTGGAGGAGTCCGGGAGTGGAACCATCAAATGTCTCTAGATTCGTCTACAGGCCTTCGATCTGCTTCTTCAGCTGGTACAGGTGACCTAGATCTTCCTCGCTTGGAATGCTGGACGCGTTGTAGAAACAATACATGCGGTAATCAACCACATATTGAAATGAAGGCAACATCGTCTTAATCGGCTCCAATCCATGGCAACATAGGCCAAGGCCGTGGGTACTGCTCTATTCCCTCTGCATCGCAACGGAATGAAGGGGTTCTGGAGTAATAGATGTTGTGACGGGTGGGACAGAAAGCACTGGAGCGATTTTTGCAGTCGGAATTGGCACCTCATGTGAATAACGCGCCGCTTCCGGTTTAGGATTCGGGTCACCCGTCACATACTCCACTCGAGACCGTCCGATGTGGTCCCTTGCAGACTCAAAGTCTCTTCCCCAACGCGGTGCTAAGGTTGAGGTTTGGGGCTGTACAGACACATGACCAGCCGAGATTGGCTGGTCGACCATCGCTGGAGGATGCGACGGGGGGTTTGCAACCACTCCGAACTGGGAAAATTGCTTCTCAATGGAGCCCCGTATCGACTTGATCTCAAGGATATCGGACTTAATTCCGGCGCGTTCCTGGCTTTGGGCGCCAACGAATGACTCGGCGCCCTCTGCTCGGCGTGAGTTCTTTTTCACCTTAACGCGAACTTTTATCATCTCATTCATCATTATCTCTTTGGCTATGGTTGCGTTCGATTGCGCAGAGGTGTCATTTTTCGTCGCATCTACCACATACAGTCAAATCACTTCCATTTTCTTCCCCATATTATCGATCCCTTGTTTAACTTCATGGAGGACACCCGCTACGTTCACGTCGACGTTTTTGTCCAACAATAGTTCACAAGTATTTTGTGACCAAGGCTGGGTCGACGTGTCTTGGGCTTCATACGCTCCAGAAGGCGATCTATTTGACACATGACTAGAGGGGACGAAGGAGGAGGAAGTAAAAGGAGGGTTCTGCGGTAAGGGTAGGTAAATCGTACCAAAGACATCATCAACAACATCGTGTTGCGCCGAAGGCGCGACATTTTTCGGTTCATTAACAGGCGCCTTCGGCGCCTGATTTTGCTGATGTGGCACACCATGTGCGTGTCCATAACTCTTTTTCATCGTTTTATTTGACTTCTGACTGCCGCTGAAGATGCTCGCAATGTCACTGGACGCCTTTTGATCCCTGCCGGAGCGCAGGGACATCGTCGGAAAGGAGGGTTCCTATAATCGCTTCTAGGGAGAGCAGTGTGGGGCGGCGTGGTAGATAACTCCCGTAGAGCGCACACAAGGCGAAAGAGTGGTATAGCGGAATGCGGGGTATGGGGGGGGGGGGAATGCCGGCGCGAACAGGGACGTAGGACACGTGTGCCTCAACGGGTTTCGTCGTTCACCGTGTTGTGTACGAACTCTGCGGCGCTGGCAAACGCCCCAGAAGAGCACAAAGAAGGGGAAGAAAGAAGGGGAAAAGGAGGTGAAAGACAAGGAAAAAGGCTTTACTTGGCGGTAGCTAAGACGTGATGCAAAGATACTTCTCGGTATCTCCTGTTTGGTCCCCCCCTCAACCCTGGCGCGACCCAGGCCGCTTATGTAGCGGCTGAGGCCGCGCCTAAGGCGGAGGTCGTGGCCAAAAAAGGCCTAAAGGTAAAAAAACCCTAAAAATAACTACACAGGAAAATTAAAGTAGACATCCTTAGGCTAGATGCCTTAACTTAGACGAACTAGATAGGACAACCAGCGCTATGAACAACCCCAACCATGAGTAAGTCCACCCGGCCCGGCCAATCAGCAAACGTAGCACCCAGAGTGGTAGAGCGGCGAAATGGCGGACCACCCACGGCATACTGTATACGGTGCCACCCGCTCCGCCGAGTAACGGAGTGGCGGAGTGGCAATGAAGTTCGCGGTGCCGTGGGTGCTTCACACTTGTATGATCTACCGTCGAGGGTGCGCAGGCCCCTTTTGTCCGTACTACAGCCTTGTCCAGCCCGACGAAGAGTCGGGAAAGCTCGGCTGAGAAAATATGCGTGAGCTGTGTCGTTATCGCTGAAAAAGTAAGAGAGCAAAAGTATCTCCGGTGTATTCCGATTGCTCTGTGTTTGTGTAGAAATGGCCGGCTAAATTTCATTCAATGCAAGTTAGCCCGTGCAAAAATCCTAGCCAATGTGGGCGGTACTGTACGGGTGGTACAGTACTCCGATTGCTCGGTTTAGACGTAGAAATGGGGCCGATTTGCATGTATGCAAATCGGCCCAATTTCTGGTTGAGAAATTCATGCCAAATTAAGGTTCGTGTTGCAAATGCATTGGCGTTTGCCCGGCTTCCATATGATTCGAGCTAATTTGCAGTGATGCACATTAGCGAATGGGAGATTCGAGCCTGATTAAGGCATTTTGGCATTGAATGCCGACCAAACAAG
>JAVCKV010460138.1:0-12071 GCA_032274145.1 Herpochondria borealis | reverse complement strand
AATTTAAAAGTGCCTGATCATTTACGTTTTCTTTATCGCCATTTGTTAGAAATGGAGTTTGTATTTGGCATTAACTGCAGCGATAAAGATCTATTAAGCATTCACTCTCGCGAAATTTTAGATCAATTGACTGCTGGTCGCGGGGATTGGGAAAAAGACCTACCTGATCAGATTGTTGATCAGATAGTGGATAAAAATTTGTTTGGGTATCGGGGTGACTAGTTTATTTAACTAGAATTTAGTGGGTGATTTCTCGTTTTCGCGAAAAAGCGACTCGACTTTATCTTCGTCCGCGTTATCGAAGTTGTCGTCAGCAGAATTACTCAGTATAGGCAGCGGGTCAAGCTGCTTCCACAAGGGAGAAATAGAAAACATACTCGCTAGGAGTGCCCCACCCCTTAACATCCAAATTAAAAAACCTGCTGTTACACTGAGTGAAAATCCAACAACAGTATCTCTAGCAACAGCCTTTCCTTCCAGCTTTTCTGTCGCCCTAGCTAACTCTTTCTGCATTTTTTCAATACTATTGATGAACCCAACATTGCTGTCTTGCGATTTGAATACGGTGGTATCGTTTATCGACAGTGGCTCCAATGATAGTAAAGATACCACTTGTCGTTCAGCGCGCTGATCATCCGATAACTTTATATTTGTTTGAACCACTTTCTCTGGTGCCGACAATATTTCTTTCACTTGCAACACATCAAACCGATTCGATACCGATTCAAAATCGGGAATCCGCAGTGAAGATAAGGATGCCACACCCATAGCATCAGAATCATCTGTTGACTCCTCAGCTTGCCCTGCAATAAAATTCTCTGTCTCAGTGGGTCCTGATCCGCTGGCGCTATTGACACCATCTTCAGTTTGATTCGCAAGATTGCTCAATGAGCCTAGCTTTAACGATTCGAACGACACCAAGGTATTAAGGTCTTTCGCAGGCTCAATGCTAATGACTGATTCCGGTATGAACAATATCGGCTCAAGAATTGCGGCCCCAAGTTCTGGAGCAGGTTCTGGAGCAGGTTCTGGAGCAGGTTCTAGGACAGGCTCTAGGACCGGTTCTGGAGCAGGTTCTGGGACAGGAACCGTCACCAAGACAGGCGCATCTTTCACGTTTATTGAAATATCAAATGCGGTAGCAGTGCCAACACCATCATCAACAGAAAATTGCAATAGATGCATACCTGGGTCAGTGCCGGTAAAGTCCATGCTAACCAAACCAAGATTCACATCAGATTGCGTGAAGCTGTTCACTGCCACGCCAGACACCATTAGTTGCATATTTTCCAACGAACCAACTGGCGTATAAACAAGTTGTGATGATGAATTATCCGTATCACTAACATCAAGCATTGCGTTGCTTAGAATAAGGGTATCGTTAATCTCTATTTCGGCACCGGTATTTTGAAGAAGCTGCTCTTCATCATTTACCGAGATTAGATTGATACTTCGATTTACTGAATTCGAATCATAAACTCCATCATTTACGGTTATTTCAAACTCGCGTGATGTCGTTGGATCATCACCAGCACTGGAATAAGTTACAGAACGAATGGCGTCCTGATACTGTGAAGCACTGGCAGAGCCTTCGATGTTTAGCACACCGGTTGCAGCATTGTAGGACCCACTGATCCCATTTTGATTCGAGAATAGAAGTTGATCTACCTGTGAGTCAAAGCCTTGCGTTAAGCTGATTTTCGCTGATGAAATGAGACTGCTATCAGGTTCACTCACCTCAATAGTTTTGCTGATATTCGTTGGGTCGCCATTTTCTAGAAATAAAACTGCATCAGTTTCAAGCAACGACAATTGCGGGGCTTCATCAGCATCACCAACAAGCAACACGTAATCCACACTATCCCCAACACCCGAACCAATGGTAGCGTCATCAACAGTCACTGTTACATCAAGCTGTGACACAGATTCAGCATCAAGCGACACTCCAGGCTTTAGTTGCAACCGATCGGATTGAATTTGGAACAGTGCGGCATCTATGCCAGTCAATGCTAAGACATTAATTCCGTTGTCTAAATCAACCACGTTTATTTGTGCCACATCTATTGCTGTAGATATTTCAGTATTCTCTGGCAACATACCAACGATATTACTCAGTCCGATGCTAGGCGCATCCTCACTTGGCAATACTGTAAACAGTCTTGATACCGTATTCGAATTATTTACCCCATCGCTTACGCGTATGTCGATCGTGCGTTGCGCAGTAGCCGGATCATCACTTAAGTTACTGTAACCAACAGAACGTATTGCACTTTGGTAGTCGGCAGCACTTGCGAGCCCTGTTAAGTTCAACAATCCAGTAAACGGATCAAATTGACCAATAATTCCATTTTGATCAGTGAAATCAAATACGTCCTCACCAGTCTGATATTCTGAAATTTGAATTTTGGCACTTGAAATGATGCCACTATCTGGCTCTTCAACGATAAGCGTTGAACTCACTGGAACTTGCATACCATTTTCAATAAAACTCATGGTGCTCGTCTCTAGCGAACTCAGTACCGGAGGTTCATTTGCATCACTAACTTGCAAAATGTAGTTTGCGCTACCGTCAACGCCATTTCCAACAGTTGCATCATCTACGCTAACGGTGACAGTAAGCTGAGCATGCGTTTCGGTATCCAGTAACACTCCAGGCTTTAATTGGAGTCGATTGCCTTCGATCTGAAAATATTGGGCATTTGCTCCCGACAACGACAAAACATTTGGTCCGTTATCAGCATCTAGAATACTGATATCAGCTACATCAGTCGCTGTGATCGTTGATGTATTCTCCAGTATTGAGTTAGTCAAGTTATTTAGGTTAACCGTCGGCGCATCAGCCACTGGCAACACTGTCACAGCACGGGTGACGATATTCGAATTATTAACGCCATCACTAACATGAATATTAACCAAGCGCTGAACCGCTGATGGGTCGTCGCTTAGGTTGTTATACCCTACCGAACGAATTGCACTCTGATAATCGACTGAACTTGCCAGACCGGATAAGTTGAGTAATCCACTTAACGGATTAAACTGCCCGGTTATGCCATTTTGATTAGTAAATTCGAACGCATCTTCGCCCGGTTCATAATCGATAAGCTGAATCTTTGCGCTGGCGATTATACCGCTATCAGGTTCAGTTACAATCAGTGTTGAGCTAACTGCTTCTGGCATGCTGTTTTCAACAAAACTAATCGAATTCGATTCAATTGCACTCAGCACTGGGGGCTCGTTCGTATCACTTACTTGGAGGCTGTAACTTGCACTATCTTCAACCCCTGTGCCGATACTGGCATCGTCTACGGTTACGATGACATCAAGCTGCGCTAACGTTTCAGCATCAAGCGCAGTTCCAGGCTTCAACTGCAATTCGTTCGATACAATTTGAAATAGACCTGCGTGTGCACCCGATAAAGCTATTGTGTTAACGCCACTATCGACATCAGTGACAACAATTTCTGCAGCCTTCAAAGCTGGTGAGATAACGCTATTTTCTTCAATCGACGTAATTTGTGTGTTGAGTTGAACGGTAGGTGCATCGTTCTGATCTACAACGTTTAAGGCTCGAGATTCTACATTGGATAAATTAACGCCATCTGACACACTAATGTCTAGCGTTCTGGATACGATAGAAGGATTTTCGTCAAAGTTACTGTAGGTGATTGATCGAATAGCGCTCTGATAATCTGTGGCTGTTGCCTGCCCTGCTAGTTCAAGTGAACCAGTGACAGTGTCAAAAGACCCGACTATGCCATTTTGACTAACAAACTCAAGCATATCTTCGTCAGGCACATAACCTGATGAAAACTGAATACTTGCCGAATAGATGAATCCATTGTCTGGTTCCAACACGGTAAGCGTTGAGCTAATAGGCACCGGAACACCGTTTTCAACAAAACTGATTGCGCTGGTCTCAACCATGTTGAGCACCGGCGTCTCATTGACATCATCAACGTTCAACGTAAAAGCCGCACTATCTTCAACACTGGTTCCAATACTGGCATCGTCAACACTGACAGTGACATCCAGTTGCGCTAGAGTTTCGGTATCTAGCGTTACCCCGGGCTTGAGTTGCAATCGGTCTGATACGATCTGGAATAATCCGGCGTTTGCACCAGTTAACGACAACACGTTGGTACCTCCATCTATATCTGTGACAACAACAGCTGCGACATCCAACGCTTGTGTGATGACACTATTTTCTGCAATGGATGTAGCAATTGGCGTCAACTGAATGCTTGGTGCATCATTGGATGCGGCAATGTTAAGCGTTCGACTCTCAATGTTAGAAACATTAGCTCCATCATCGACCTGAATATCAATCACTCGTGCAGCAACAACAGGGTTATCACTCGAATTATTGTAAGTAATTGAACGAATGGCAGCTTGATAGTCTGCCGCACTGGCTTGACCGGTTAAACCTAATACGCCAGTCGCTAGGTTAAATGAAACAGCAATACCGTTTTGAACAGCAAAATTCAATGCGTCTTCGCCAATAACATAACCTGTAGAAATTTTTAGACTTGCAGAATCAATGATTCCATCGTCAGGCTCTGCAACTAAGATTGTTGAGGTTACGGCAACTGAAGGTCCGTTTTCCGCAAAATTAATAGTACTCGATTCTGTTGCGCTGAGCACTGGAGGTTCATCAACATTGCTCACGAGTATGCTAAGCAACGCACTATCATCAACTGCCGTACCAATTGTGGTGTCGTCAACATTGACCGTCACATCCAAAGCAGACATGGCTTCCCTGTCTATAGATACACCCGCTTTGATCTGCAATCGACCAGACACGATCTCAAACAAAGCCGCATCAACACCAGACAAAGACAATGTGTTTGTACCGCCATCAACATCACTCACCGCAATGCCTGCAATATCCACGGCCTGAGCATCAGCACTGTTCTCCACAACGACCGATACCGGCGCAATAAGTTGAACAGTGGGTGCATTATTAACAGCTAGTACGTTAATATCCCGCGTGACGATGTTAGACGAGTACAAATCGTCTTGCACAGTTATGACAATATTTCTAACATCCGTCGTCGGCGCGTTACTGTTGTTTTGGAATTCAATTGAACGGATAGCCGTTTGATACTCAAGAGCACTCGCCTGCCCTGTTAAGCTAAGCAAGCCAGTGGATGCATCAAAAGACCCGGCAATTGCGTTTTGCGCTGTAAATAATAGAGCGTCTTCACCCGCTGCGTAGCCTGCAGAAAATAGAATATTGGCCGAATTGATTAAACCGTTATCCGGCTCTGCCACCACAATCGTTGAACTTAAGGGCGTTGCTGTACTGTTCTCTATGAAATTAATTGCAGATGATTCAATTGCACTGAGTTCTGGAGGTTCGTTGACATCACTGATTTGCAACAGGTATACGACGCTATCATCTGGAGTACCAGGAACGCTTGTGTCATCGACACCCACATTCACTTCAAGTTGACCAAGCGTATCTGCATCAAGTGAAACGCCAGGCTTTAACTGCAGCTTGCTACCTGTAATTTGAAACCATGCAGCGTGCGTACCACTCAATGACAGAGTATTCGTCCCAGCATCGATATCAGTGACAACAATATCAGCCACATCAATAGCAGCACCGGTTAGCGTATCTTCTGGTAACGATACAAGCATATTCGTCAAAGTAACCGACGCTGCATCATTAACCGGTATTACTTGCACAGTGATATTGGCTGATGTATCACTTAGCGATGTCCCTGCATCTGCAACTAAACTACTAGTGTAAACCGATGTACCAAATTGGCTCACCGCCCCAGAAAAAGTGCTATCCAAAGCAAAGACCGTTAAAGGGTCTGCCGGTCCAAAGTATCCTGCATTTGGAACAAATTGGAGTTTACTTGCAGAAGAAACCAGCAACGCATTTACACTCGATACACTACCAACGCTTACCCAGCCCCCACTACCATATTTATACCGCCAGTCACCATTGGTGGCTGTATTACCAACGATAGCAACAGCCTGCAAAGAATCTCCTGCATCAACATCAGTGAAAGCACTAGCCAGTACATCATCAATTCTTTCACCGGCAGGACTAACGGTGTCCTCTAGAACATCCGCTAGCGAAGCGTTCGTCAAACTCGGTGCATCATTAACGTCCCATACATGAATTGGAAATTTGGCTTCAACAATGATTCCACTGGAGTCATACACATGCATCGTTATCTGATGAAAGGTATTTATTTCATAATCCAAAGAGGCACCTGGTGCGACGGTGACTTCACCCGTAACTGAGTCAACAGCGATTCGCCCACCGGCATTGGTGCTTAAGTCAAAAGTGAGATTGGAACTATCGACATCTAAAGCGGTTATATAACCCACATGCGTTCCCGCCACCGCATCCTCATCGACATTTAGTGCCGATTGATTATTGTCCACGTTATAAGGCAAATCATTAACGGGAAGAACAGACACATCGAGAAAAGTGGACACTGAGCTTAAAGGACTGCCTGTGCCAAAGGATGAAACACTAAGCGTCTCTCTCAATGCACCATTAGTCATTGCTCCAGTGAAAGAAGAATCTATTGCTACTACCTCTAATATTGGTGGTGTACCGTTGTAATTCTCATTAGGCAAAAATTTTAGATAATGCGCTGCAGGTAGAACTAGCGCATTACTCGTGTCAACTGCACCCACACTTAACCAACTGGTGCCGTCGGCAGAGTATGACCAATTGCCAGCAGCGGTAATCGAATTCACAATGACCGCAATTGCCGACAGTTCATCCCCAGTATCAACATCGGTAAAGTTAGCGCTGAAAATATCAGTAATAGTCTCTGGCGCAGGAGTCGTATCTTCATCGAACGAAGACATGGTGGTGTCGATTAAGTCGGGCCGATCGTTAACGGCAATAACCGTTACGTCAGCTGATGCAGAATCGATACTTTGAGGCCCACCTAAAAGAACCGCCGTTGTATCCTCAAACACTTTAGCGGCACCAATGGTTGTCGCTCCGGCGTAGGTAGAATCAAATACATGGAATTCCAATGCTGGTGGCGAGCCATTGTAATTAGTTGCAGGCCAAAATTTTATATAATACGCACTAGAAATAACTAATGCATTACTCGGACTAACGTTACTCACAAAGTGCCAGTTGGTACCGTCCGCCGAGTAAGACCATTCACCTTCAAAAGTCGGTGGATTTGCAATGATAGCGATTACCGATAGTGTATCCCCAGGATTTGCGTCAGAGAACTGCGGTCCAATGCTGTCCTGAATGGTAGTCAACACTGGGGCAGAATCTTCATTGAACGATGGCAACGTACTGTCAGTTATTGTTGGAGATTCGTTAATAACCGGGGTGTGATCAATATCGAATTCGAAAAAATCAGAACTAACGGTACCCTGACCATCATCAACAGTAAACAGAATAGACGCAGCGGTGGCAATAGGATCGTCCAAAGACACTACCGAAATTTGACCCAAGTTTATATTCTCTTGAGTAAACGTGTCATTAGTACCAATAAGATTACCGTCAAAAACAAAAGACGCAGCGGTTGATGCACCGATAATCGTGTACACCAAATTAGAATCAGGCGTATCAGCATCGGTTGTCAGGAGAATACTACTAGTGATAGGTACGGCTGGACCGCCAGCAACAACAGTTGTGCGAACATTGTTAACTAAAACTTGTTCCACGCCACCGGTTACCTGGCTAATCAGCTCAATTACATCATCATTGGGAAGCGCGCGTTCATATATTCTAATATTGTCTATTAATCCATCATAGTCGCCAACGGTTGGAGATTGCGTCCCTATCCGCGTTGGAAAACTATTCCCGACTGATATGGTGCTCTGCATTACAGGACCCGTTATTGAGCTATTTGTATCAGTCGCACGGTTGTAAACATCGAGCACAATAACGCCACCTGCGCGTCTCGCAGTCACTAAACGCCAGTCGCTGTCAGTAACGATGTCGGTGCTCGTAACACGATTAGAAACAGTACCGTCGCTAATCTCAAACACCACGTTACCAGTCGCATTAAGGCTCAGGCCGTAGCCCGTGCTTCCTGATTGTTGGTTACCGAATAAAAAAGCGCCATCTGCAGCCGTATTGACATGCATCCAGAATGAGATAGTGAAGTTAGAACCAGCCAGTGGGTCTACTAGGTAGGCACCAACCTCTCCGAATTTCGTCGGACTACCATCCGCTTCGGAAAAATCACCGGCTTGATCAAGCAGCCCTGTGGGCGACCCAACACCGTTTATCAGAGTAGCGTTTGCGCTACCGGCCGAATCATCGCCATTACCATCAAGCTTCCAGTGATGGATTAAATTACTGGTGATATCCAGACTGCCCGTCCAATCGTCTTGAACTTGAGCTTGCGCAATGATCTGTGTTTCAATTTCGCCTTCAACAACCTCAAGATCCCAATCACCATTTTTCAGTGCGTGCCCGGTAATGTCATTGCTACTTGCTACATCAGCATCAGTCAACGTAGACAGTGTTTTTGCAAAAGCACGCCCATCATCAGTTGCAGACAAATTACATCCATATAACAGGATATCGCCATCAATCTGCAACGACTCGCCCCACTGCTGCAGCACATCGATGCTTGTCAACAAAGTCGACTGATCTATCACTTGATTCCCGAATTGCAATGCACCATCAGATGCATGCGAAACAATATGCACTGCTTGCAGGTCTTCATAGCGAGACAGGATTTCACCAATCGATACGAGTGGGTCAATCGTGACACCCAGGGTCACAATGGCAATACGAGCACCATCATCTAGCTGAGATTGCAACTGCGTTTGTAATGCAAGCGTATCGGGAGATGTAGTGTCGACGATAACCACTTCGGTTATTTGGTTAGTCGAGCTATTTTCGAATGTACCTAAGTAGCGGGTCTCAGATTGGTCGTCAACCGACTTCCACAAGGCTTTTTCAGGGGGTTGATCATTGAGCGCATGCTCGTCAAATGGATCGATGAGCGCTAACAAAGGCGCAGCATCGGCTGCATAGAGCACACGCGACTCGAGCGGCTCGATGCGCATTACCTTTGCAACTGCGTTCGAATTGTTTAGTTTTTGCGCCACAGCTCGGTTTTTTCAGTAGAGTCTGGCCGACCATTCGGCTTTGACTCCAGGGTTCTTCGGGTCCTTTTGACCTCGCTGTTTATGTGTCGGCTTCGTATGATGAAACTGCACGGACTAGTGTGCGCCACTTCACAGTTTTTTTGAAAATGAGGTGTGTTTTACATTTGTTGATGATCGCTACCGCAACGGTACGGCAGTGGGTTGTCTGGAATAGACAGACGATAAAAAGCTAGACGCTCAGACTACGAAAAACCAAACAAAACCAGCGTTGTATAGGGCATGCAGAATAATACAAGGCGCGATACTGTCATAACGATCGCGCGCCCAACCAAACACTATTGAGGGAATAAAAACCAGCGCCGCCCAGAGCGGGGGCTGTGAGATTAAATGCATTGCAGCAAAGACGATTGAAGTGCAGACGTTCGCCACACTAATACCGTACCAATTTTTACTGAAAAATTGTCGCTGATACAGTGCCGTTTGAAGGCCTCCACGAAAAACTATTTCTTCGAGCACTGGCATCAGCAACGACAATTTGAGCCACATCAAAACTGGCGGAGGCCCGACGTGAGGTTGTCCGAGAAGGCTCAGAATTAACCAACACAACGGACCCGCAACTAACGCTGAATAGAATGCCCCTTCGCGCCAGAAAATGCGCGGTATCACCCCATTACTGGGAACCGTTTTCAAGAACTTCTATTCGGTTATTTCCTCTTCGTCCTTCAGCGCTTGTATTGTCATACAGAGGTCGAGTGCCGCCAAAAGAGCGCAATACCAGTCGATTCGCTCTCACGCCTTTACGCACCATATAGGTGCCCATTGTGCGTAATCTTGCGCGGGTAAGAATGGCTTGGTCTCTGACTGTTCCTTGATCATCGGTATGAGCGTGAAGTTCGATTCGAGCTTGAGGGTATTGTGCTAGCACGTTGGCTAGAAAATCGAGTTGATCACTTCCACCAGGAACCAACTGGTCCGAACCGTCAACAAAACTCACTCCGCTGAGAACACCATCAAACAATGAACAACCATTGGCGCGTACCGGAAAACCTTGCGTTGATGCTGGGCATTGGTCTTGGGCATTTGGCACTGTATCGCCGTCTGCGTCCAAGTTTGACGGTATCGTAGGTGATCTCACAACTGGTGCTGGCTCAATAGGCGCTACTGGTTGAACTGGAACTGCTGGCGTTGTAACAGCGGGTGCGACAGGTTGTTGCGGTGCAGCAATGCCACCAGGTGCTGGAAGCGGCGGCGCCGGCCGTGCTTGATTTCGTTTAGCGCCGCCAAACCTGGCGACTAACTGCAATGAACCCGATGCAGCGTCGCGGTCGTGATACATGCCCTCTAATCGCATTGACAACGTGTTGTTGAAAAACAGCTCGGCACCACCGCCTGCTCCAAAATACACTGTTGCATCATTACTCAGCGGCACTTCTGTATCACGATTAATGTAGCCAAGAGCAAAGCGCCCATAGAGTGCTAACGACATTCCTCCACGGCGAATGCGACCATCTTTAGTGTCATAGATTCGATAGAGTACCGATACATCTACTGCATTAAAAGGGATGACTTCATCGTTTTTTAATACTGCCTCACCCAAACTATACAAAGTAACCTGACCGCTCGATCGATCGTCAAGATCAGTACCGAAAAACAAATGCCCACCTGTGCCCTGCCGAGTGTCTATTTTCAAACCAATCTGTTCGGGATTGGGCTGCAACCAAGAGACGCCGCCGCCAATACCGAGATACCATTGATCGCCGAGCGCATGGGCACGTTCGATTGGCAGGCAAATGCTGCAAGCAAGCGCAAAGAATACTGACCTTTTCATTTTTTTATTGCCGTGTGTCAAGCCGATGACTGATTAAAGAATAGTTGGCTTTTGGCAAATAGGGTTACAAAATCAAGCTGATTTACTTAACCAATCCGCAACATCATGCGCATAGTAAGTCAATACACCGTCACACCCTGCCCGACGAAACGACATCATGGTCTCAAGAACAACTTGTTTCTCATCTAACCAACCAGCTTGAGAGGCTGCTTTTAACATCGCGTATTCACCGCTAACATGATAAGCAAACGTTGGTACTGCGAATTCTTGTTTCGCGCGACGCACGATATCCAGGTAGGGTAATCCGGGTTTGACCATAATCATATCTGCGCCTTCTTGAAGATCAGCAGCAATCTCATGCATCGCTTCATCACTGTTGGCTGGGTCAATCTGATACGTGTATTTGTTTGCACCAGCCAGTGTAGCGCTCGCACCAACCGCATCTCGAAACGGTCCGTAGAATGCAGATGCGTATTTCGCTGCATAGCTGAGTATACGAGTGTGAATAAACCCTTCAGCTTCAAGCGCATGGCGAATGCGACCAATGCGACCATCCATCATATCGGAGGGACCAACCACGTCTGCCCCTGCTTGCGCATGGGATAAAGCCTGCTTAACCAACACCTCGACGGTCGCATCATTAACAATGTAACCATCTTCATCCATCAGCCCGTCATGTCCATGCGGTGAATACGGGTCGAGAGCCACATCAGTCATTACACCAAGCGTCGGTACTGCTGCCTTTACCGCCATGATGGCCCTCTGTGCCAAGCCATTTGGGTCATATGCACCCGCACAATCATCCGTTTTCACTGCATCGTCCGTCACTGGAAACAAAACGATCATAGGAACCCCAAGCGAATGGACTGTTTTCGCCTGTGTAACCAATGCATCAATGGTAAGTCTTTGAACCCCCGGCATTGACGGAATATCAATACAGGGGCCGTCTCCATCGATGACAAAATACGGCTGAATCAACATGTTGGCGCTGATATTATGCTCACGCATTAAATCTCGAGAAAACGTGTCCTTACGCATCCGACGAGGCCTATTAGCCGGAAATGAACCACGAATACCAAAATGGGTGGGATTAGTCACAGTAAAACACTCGATCGTTGTTAAAATCAGTACAAAATGCGATGCTCGAGATTAGCAGAATGCCTGTTGTACGGCTATGCTC
>JAVCKV010460026.1:0-37857 GCA_032274145.1 Herpochondria borealis | reverse complement strand
TGGAAGATCACCTGGTCCGCATCGTGCCCAGTGACCGCAGCGACTATTTGCTGCAACATACGTGGCACCTGGTGACCGGCCCAGATCTCTACGGTATCGTCGGTGACTTTAACAATAGCGTTTAATGGTTCAAGTGGCTGATGCGCCACATACGGTGATCGGTAATCGGCGGACACCACGGCACTTTGCGCTATGGCTATGTCGATATCACCATCGTTACGCCATTGCTTATCAAGGCGTTCAGCGGTGTAGGAGGCTTCAATTTCCTTCCAGTGATCTTCTTGTTCTGCAGGATAAGGCGCATCACCCCAGTCGAATTCAATGGCATTGCCTGCTTGTATTGCATACCAGGTGTTACTGGCAATGACCGCAACGCCGTTTTTTAAAGCAATGATTTTCTGAACCCCTGGCATGTCTTGCGCCTTGGATGCATCAAAGCTGTTCATCGTGCCACCTTGTCTGGGGTTGTGGCGAACCGTTGCGTGGACCATATCGTCCACAGAGAGGTCAATGCCATAGGGCAACGTACCCGTAGATTTAGCCACCATATCGAGACGAGGCATAGCCTGACCGATCAACCGCCATTGCGATGGATCTCTGAGCTCAACATTTTCTACCGCATCCAGGGTTGCGGCTTCTGCGGCCAGTTCGGTGTAGCGCAGTGCGGTGCCATCGGGTAACACAACCGCGCCACTTGCAGTTTTCAATTGCGCAACCGGAATGCCGGTCTTGTTTGACGCGGCCAATTTCAGTGTTTCTCTGGCTACCGCTCCGGCTTGTCGAAGTTTAGTGAAGCTGTCAGACATGGAAGTTGATCCACCGGTGCCCTGCAAGCCCATTAGTTTTAAGACGCCAGCCATCACGCTGCGCACTGTTTCTGCAGTACCGCTGACATCGGTTGACATAAATGGCACGCCTTCCTCTGCCATGGCGGTGTTCCAGTAAGCAGCACTGGGTTGACCAAAGCTTATGTCGAATCCATTCCAATCCAGATCGAGTTCGTCGGCGATCAGTGCCGCCTGTGCAGATGCCACACCTTGGCCTTTGTCAGCGTGCGGTACGATCAGTGTGACTTTTGCACTGTCGATCATCACCCAGGGATTAAACGATGCCGCGCCGTCTGGAAGATTGTCAGACAGTGGGTTGTGTGGCGTCTCTTTCACCTTATAAATGCCAAAAGCGATACCGCCGGCAATGGCTGCAGAGCCCACTAGAAAAGTACGCCGCGTTATTGTTGCAAGTCGACCCATGATCTAGCCTTCCTGCAGTTTGTCAGAGGCAGCGTGGATAGCCGCACGAATTCTGGAGTAGGTGCCACAACGGCAAAGATTGCCTGACATGGCCAGGTCAATTTGTTCGTCCGTTGGTTTTGGCGTCTGTGACAACAGCGATGCCGCTTGCATGATCTGCCCTGACTGGCAGTAACCACACTGGGCGACCTGTTGTTCAGACCATGCAGCTTGCACTGCGTGCATAGCGTCGGGGTTACCTAGTCCCTCGATGGTGGTAATCGTGGCGCCGTCAAGATCCCCGACAGGGCGCTGACAAGATCGTACCGCTAAGCCATTTATGTGCACTGTACAAGCACCGCACTGGGCGATGCCGCATCCGTATTTGGTGCCGGTCAAGCCAAGCTCGTCACGTAAGAACCACAGGAGTGGCATTTCAGGCGAAACATCAACGGTGCGTGTGTCGCCGTTGACAGTCAGGTTGATCATAAGACTTTCCATAATGGGGTGCTGCAAAAATATACAATTAGATCTGCATTATCAAATTGTAAAAAAGAAAGGGTCGGGCAACTAATGTCAGGCATTCGTGCGTCTGTGATTTGTGCCGGTAGTTATCCGGAAATTGATGAAACAACGGATACCGCCATTACTGTGCTGGTAAAGCAGGTGATCCAGCGTACCTTTATGAATGACATTGCTGATCCGGAGGGGGCGCAGCAAACGCTTTAGAGCCAATTCAGTACCAAGTGGCGAATTGTTCAAGCGGAGATAATCTGCTTGGGTTAGGACACTATTGCCGAAAATGAAAAACACTGGCGAGCATATGACCGTCATGGCAAGGCTAGCAGTTTTCCATCAGTCCGCAATTGTGAGCCTAAGCTGATGTGAAAAGCCTGGCCAGACGCAGGCAATATCTATAGCGCCGGTTACCCAATGGTAGCAGAGCCATTTGCAATAGCAAAACCTAGAATACCCAAATGTCGTCCACCTTACTGATGCCATATGGCAATGCTATCAGCCAACCCGATGAACACCGACCACATAGGTAGTTTTAGCGTAGCCATGGGTCATGCATTGAAATTTGACGAAAGCTGAAAGCAGGTCTTTCAAGCAAAACTGCCACCCAGTCAGCGAATGGCGTTGATTAGGGTACTGGATGCATCGTTTTGTTTATTTGTGTGGTCGATCAGCTTTCGCAGATGACTAGCGAACGTTGACGGAATAAAACAATTGGGTGTGTGTGATGGCATTCAATTTGCCACTTTGATGCCTTGAAAGCATTGTGGCTTACCTGTCAGCGGGTTCTTGCTAGCCTGTTAAATCCATTTGATGCTCGGCCGATACCTTGTTGCCAGCGCAGGTGATGCTGGGATTAGCGTTAGCCCGGGGTGATCCGAAATTGCTCGACTGAGGCTCGATTTCGCGGACTTCATTTCACGGATTGTCTTATCGAAAGATAATTCCATATGAGTTAAAGATGAACAAAGTTGTTTCTGACCAGGGAAACGGTCTGCTTAGCCATGGCTCGTCACCGCCCGTTGAGCCATGGGGTGCCAGACGCAAGTTGCTGTTTATCTGCATAATGCTTCTGTGTGTGCTGGTTGGTGTTACCTGGTTGATTGTAAATAACAGCCAACACAAGTTAATCGAGTTTAAATCACGCCAAATTGCTAACGTTGTTGCGACCCAGGCAACCACGGCACGCTCACTCTATTCCCGATCAGTAGTCGCAAAACTTAAAGCCGACGGGTTTAACGCCAGCACGGAATCAGGCAGTCAGCTTGGCTCGGTCCCAATACCCGCTCAGTTTCTGAAAGCGCTAGCGCATGACTCCAGCGAGCGCAGTGGTGGCAGCTATAAGTTCAGGCCCTTAAGTAAGTGGAACCTAAGCCCCGATCAAGGCCTGAAGGATGATTTTCAGCGATGGGCGTGGTCCGAGCTCGAGGTTCAAAACCAGCGCAACCCTGCAGCACCCATCGAATGGAACCCGATCTGGCGTATTGAAGAGGTTGATGGTAAACAAGCACTCCGTTACCTGGTAGCTGACCCCGCGGCAAGTCAGTCTTGCGTAGACTGCCACAACGCGATGGAACAACAAACGAATATCAAGAATATGCGCCAGCAAGCAGGCGTGCCGATTGGCAAAGTCTGGAGCCTTCATGAATTGATGGGTGCCATTGAGGTCATTGTACCCGTGCACGAGTCCTCAGAGCTCGCGGCCACACAGACCAGAGACGGGCTAGCGTTAATCTTAGCGGTATCGATTACCGGCTTGTTGTTGGTTTTCGGGGTGACAGCGATTGACCGATCCCGAAACCTGGCAATGAACCGTGATCTGGCTTTTCAGGCTCGGCATGACTCATTGACTACCTTGCCGAACCGTACCGGGTTCAATCACTTAGTCGGGCCACTCTTTGATACAACGGAAAAACGGAAACCTAACGCCGAGCATGCCGTCATGCTGCTGGATCTTGACGATTTTAAACGCATCAATGACACACTGGGGCACAACGCCGGTGATTCGGTACTCAAAGAAACATCCAGACGATTGCGTATGGCGTTATCAGAGCAGGATGTGATCGCTCGGCTGGGCGGGGATGAATTTGCTGTTTGTTTGCCCGATACAAATAGGGAAAAAGCCCGACTGGTTGCTGAAAAAATGGTCGCAGCCATGCAAGATGTGATAGAAATTGGTGAGTATCGATTACATTCCCATGCCAGCATCGGTATCGCCTGCGTTCCGGCCGATGGTCAAGATCTCGATGAAATTCTGCGTTGCGCCGATGTGGCGATGTACTGCGCAAAACGTAATCGAGATGGTTTTAGTTTTTACGATGTCAAAAACGACCACAATCATTTGACGGTTCTATCGTCCATGAGTGATTTTAAAGACGCTTTGGAGAATGATGAGCTGCTGCTTGCATATCAACCCAAGTTTGATCTTAAGGCTGGCGTGGTCGGCAGTGTCGAGGCCTTACTGCGGTGGCGGCATCCCGAGTTAGGCATGATTCCGCCGGATAAAATAATCCCAATGGCAGAGCAATGCGGTCATCTGTCCACCTTAACCCAATGGACTCTGCGCACAGCCCTGAAGCAGTTAAAGCAGTGGCACGAGCTGGGTCATGACCTCAAAGTTGCTATTAACCTGTCTGCCACGATGTTAAATACGCTCGACACCGCTGACATGATTTTTCAGTGCCTGAAAGAAACAAAGATCGATTGCAAGTATTTGATTATCGAAGTCACCGAAACCGCCATGATGGCAGACCCTGAATGCGCTGAAAAAGTCCTTACCCGACTTAGCGAGCAAGGGGTGGTGTTGTCGGTAGATGATTTTGGTACTGGCTATTCGTCGCTGTCCTATATCCACAGATTGCCGTTGCAGGAGCTTAAACTGGATCGGTCGTTTCTATCTGGTGTAGATGGCAACGAAAAGAATATGGTTATCATTAAAACCGCTGTTGAACTCGCCGCCAATCTTGATCTAACGTTGGTGGCAGAAGGCGTTGAAGACGCTGAAATGCTTGCAGCGTTATTGGAACTGCAGTGTTACACGGTACAGGGCTTCTATCTCTGTAGACCAATTCCTGCGCGGCGGCTCACTAGAAAGCTACCCGAGTTACAAGCGTTAGCGCAAAGCTGGGCAAAAAAGGGATCTCCTCCGGAATTAAAAAGCGTCGCTTGAAGTACCGGTACACTTCAATAGCAATACTTGCCCGGTATGGCGAATCCTCCTTATTGGTTAGTGTGTGTGGCTAAAGTTGGGTGCGGTATAACAGTACACCCAGTATGCGTACAGGGGGCTGCAAACTTCGTTAACATCAGTTCTGACACCCGCGTAGTAGCACTTGAGTATTTCGCTCGTCAGAGGAATGTACTATTGCGCTGTCGTTGGTAAACGCGAATGATCATTGGGGTGATCTCACTATTTTTCCGGGCAATGTAATGGTTAACTCGGCGCCAGAACAGTCTTTCCTGTTTTTGGCTTCCAAGGTTCCACCACGCGCCCGAATTAACCGACGCACACCTAGTAAGCCGAATCCACCGTTGACGCGTAACTCCCCACCGTTGAGAAATTCCGTGGCGGAATCATCGAAACCGTGACCATTATCCTGCACCGTGATTTTAAGGGTTTCTTGATCGTTTGCGATAACAGCAATCCAAATTTCCAGATGACCAGAATTGGCATATTTTAAAGCGTTGTCAACAAGGTTTCGTACGGTGATCTGAACTGCTGTTCGATCACAATAGATCCAGTCTCCCGAAATATGTACGCGACAATTGTCCTGTGGATCCAGTACCGACATAATATCGGTACACATATCCTTGAAATCAAAAGCGGCTTTATCTAGCAGGGCCTGGGTCGCAGTCGAATATGACAGCACATCCGAGATGAGATCCATTGATTTCACAGATACTTTACTGAGCAAATTAACCAGCTCAAGCTTTCCATCTCCTAGATCTTGAAAGTCCTCGCGCAGCAAGTCGGTCATAGTGCGCATATTACGCAATGGTGCTCGCAGATCATGTGCAGCCATACCGACAAAATCTTCCATGTCGTTCGTAATGGCCAGAGACTGCGCGTGTGTTTCCTGAAGTGCTTGCTGGTTGGTGATATCCATAGAGGTACCGACCAGATGAGACACACGGCCTTCAGAGTCTTTGATGGGCCTGAGGGTGGTTCGGATATTCTTGAGTCCGCTACTCAGGGGGAGCGTGAAGTCATTTGTGGTTTCAACACCTGAGCGCGCGATACGTTTGTGTCTATTATAGGTGTTTAATCCTAACCGCCCGGGATACAACTCGCGGGCAGTTTTGCCCAACACATCTGAAATTTTAAAACCTGCATTGTCCAGTGCTGTCTGGTTGTATGCGACATATACAGCATCTCCTTTACTGTCTATCTCCAGTACAAACGTGGGTACATCTACAAAATGGAGCAGTTCAAAATTATAATCAGCCACATAAACCTCGTCTAAATACTGCACCTATAGAGATCCGATTCTTCAGGTGTCGCTATTATTATCCAGACTGGACCGTGATAGTTAACTGATCTCAGTACTAGACAATCGTATTTCTAAAGTCTTCGAAATATTATCCGGTTTGACGGATTATTAGGATCGAAGATAGTTTTAGGTCCGTCGCATGGAAAAGCTGACGGGAATGAATATAATTTTTCCTGATGCTATTTTGGTGATCGTCACCTACGAATATGCAAAAGGCTATTTAGTGTAGCAGTACTAACGATTTGTGATTAAAAATGTGCTATTTAGTATTGTAAAAGTATATCTGGAAATAGACACGGAGCCGTAATATCGTCTGTGGTGTGAGCGAGTCAATCAGTTGTGTGCTGCTAATGATACAACTGGACCTGAATCTGGCGTTACGGGTCTTTCTGCTGCATGGCTTTTAGCTCGTCAATTCGCAATCGCGTGAGTCGGGTTTTGCATTGATCGATAATCATCGGATAGAAGGGCTTTTCTGTAAACCGTTTGTTCTCTTTTGCGCACTGGTGTTCGCGGGAGGCTTCAAAAGCTATCTGTGCATTGTTTAGGGCTGTGTTGTTGCCAGCCTCAGCTTTGCGCTTTTCGAGCAGCGCTGAAAGTGCTTTTTTCAGGTTGATCTCGATTTGCCGAAGATCCCCCGCAGCACAGTAGTTCTTGCCTACCAATGGTAGATTACTGCGTTCTCCGCATTCCCATTTCGTGGCACTTACCGTTGGCATCATAAACGTTGTTATTGCAAGGATGCAGAAACTTGTCGATCGTGGGGCTGGCAATTTCATCATTGAAAAATTTCTTCCGCTAAGGCCGCTAGTCTGTTTGGTGAAAAATGTTATTGGGTGTGCCGGCACAGGATGTTGGCAGAAAACTATATTTGTTGTATCCCATGATTGAAAACAAGCGGCAATCTATTAGTTGGTGATGTTCACTGAAGGGCATCAATTGCGTCCCTCAATATACTTGGCGATCTAGAGCGTTTTATTCAGTCCGTCAGGATGCCAGTCACGCCCTGGTACTGCATTGAGCAGTTCACGCGTATAGGGGTGCTCTGCATTCGCAAAAAGAGTTGACGTTGGGCCTACCTCGACAATCTTTCCCAGTCGCATCACCGCAATACGATCACACACTTGTGCAGCAACCCGGAGATCGTGGGTGATAAAGATCATCGACAGTTGCAAGCGCTCGCGAATGTCAGCCAGCAATTTTAATATCTGTGCCTGAATAGATACATCCAGAGCAGAGACTGGCTCATCGGCGACCAGTATTTCAGGTTCCAGAGCCAGCGCACGTGCTATACCAATACGTTGGCGTTGACCGCCTGAGAATTCATGCGGAAACCGATCAAACGCACGCGCATCCAACCCCACAAGCTCCAACATTTCTTTAGCGCGCTTGTCTGCTTCTGATGAATTAACACCCAACACTCGAGGACCGTCAGCAATGATGCGGCCTATCTTACTGCGGGGGTTCAGTGATGCGAACGGGTCCTGGAATATCATTTGAATTTTGGACCGGTAGGGGCGCACCTGTTTGCGGTCAAGTGGTCGAAGATCAACCCCTTTGTATAAAATTTCACCTTCCTCTGCGTTGATCAGGCGGACAATGCAGCGTGCCAGTGTAGATTTTCCGGAACCTGATTCTCCAACAACGCCTAGAGTTTCACCTTTGTGCAACTTTATACTGACTTCATCAGCGGCATGAACAATCCGCTCTTCTGCCCCTAAGCCAAACCAGCCTCCGCCACTTTTGTAGGTTTTGGTCAGCTTATTTACTGACAGTTCTTCTTTGTCTGATATCTCACGCACGGCAGGGGGGGTCAGGCTGGGGACGGCACGCATAAGTGCTTGTGTATAGGGGTGTTGGGGATGGTTTAAAACCTGGTTGGTTGTACCAATCTCAACAATTTTTCCATACTGCATCACTGCCACACGATCTGCGATATCAGCAACAACACCAAAATCATGGGTGATGAATAACACACCGGTATCGTGATTTTGTTGTAGCTCTTTTATCAGCTTGAGTATTTGTGCTTGAGTGGTGACATCAAGTGCCGTGGTGGGCTCGTCGGCAATCAGTATTTTGGGTTCCATAGCAAGTGCCATAGCAATCATGGCACGCTGGCGTTGGCCGCCGGATAGCTCATGCGGGTAGGCCTTTACAATGTGTTCCGGGTCTGGCAAATGTACGCTGCTGATAAGATCCAGTGCTTGCTGGTGGCGATGTTTTCTTTTGATTTTGGTATGAAAGCGAATGACTTCATCGATCTGCTTGCCGATCGTCATTACCGGGTTAAGCGCTGTCATTGGCTCTTGAAAGATCATCGAAATTTCACTGCCGCGAATTTCACGCATGCGGCTTTCTTTGGCGGTGGTGAGATCTTCACCGTTAAAGTTGATTGTGCCTTTATCAACCACAACATGTGGGGCGGGCAGCAAGCCCATAATGGCTCTGGCAGTGATTGACTTCCCCGAGCCTGATTCACCCACTACGCAGAGTATTTCGTTTTTATTTAGTGTGTAGCTGACATCTTCAACCGCATGTGTTCGCTCTGCACCACGGGGGAGCCTGACAAACAGGTTACTAATATCCAGCAGTGGCGCGTCATGTTGATTGGGCTGGCTCATGTGCGTTCCCGCAGCCGCGGATTGAGTGCATCATTCAATCCTTCACCGACCAGATTAATGGCTAAGACAGTCAGTAAAATTGCAATACCGGGGAAGGTGCAAACCCACCATGCTGATCGTAAAACGGTACGACCCGCACCTATCTGAAACCCCCAACTGATGATGTTCGGGTCACCCAGACCCAGAAAGGCCAAACCACTTTCGATCAGTATGGCGGTAGCTACCATCAATGATCCTGCAACAATAATCGGTGACAGGCAGTTAGGTAGAATTTCAGCCATCATGATTCGAATATCGCTCATGCCAACACTATGGCAAGCCTGAATAAATTCCCTGTTACGCAGAGAGATAAACTCACCACGTACCAGTCGTGCAACCGCCGGCCACGATACCACCGCTATCGCGATCACAATGCTCTGGATCGACGGCTTCATAATGGCGACGATTAAAATCGCAAAGACAAAAGACGGAATGGTTTGAAACATTTCAGTCACACGCATCAGGATATCGTCTGTCCAACCGCCGTAGTAGCCTGCAAGACCACCGAGTACGGCACCGATAAACACAGCGACAACGGTCGCAAGTCCACCAATAAAAAGCGAGGTTCTTGCGCCATGCGCAATACCTGATGCGACGTCCCGCCCCAGTGTGTCACTGCCAAGGAAAAATCCGTTTTCGCCGGGGGGCGACATTGGCTTGCCTGCCAATCTAAAAGGGTCTTCAGGGAAAATTAAAGAGGCACAGGCGGCCATTGTCAGGATGGCTATGAGAATAGAGAGCCCCAGGACTGCAGAACGGTTGCGCCGGTACAGTTTCCAGAAAGTCATTCAGGACACCTCTATGCGCGGGTCAAGGAAAGAATAAATTACATCGACAATTAAGTTGATGGCGACCACCAGCAGCGCTGACAACAGGAATATGCCTAACAGCAAATTCAGATCGCGGGAAAACAGTGCTTCATACGCCAGCATGCCAAGGCCCGGCCATGCGAACACAGATTCTACAATGACGGAGCCACCGATCAGCGCGCCGACCTGTACCCCGGCCATAGTGACTACAGGCAGAAGTGCGTTTCTTAATATATGGCCGAACAAGATGCGTCGCTCGGTCAGTCCCTTTGCACGTGCAGTAACCACGTAGTCCATGCCCGCTTGCTCAAGCGTTGAGGCGCGCATTAGCCTAGTGTAAAGCGCCAGGTAAAACAGCGATAAAGTGATGGTTGGCATGACCAGGTGGTGGGCAATATCTTTCACCCGATCCCAACCTTCGTAGAACATAGCGACGTTTTCCATGCCGCTGGTTGGGAACCAATGCAACTTTAGTGAAAACACCACAATCATCATCAGGCCAATCCAGAATAGAGGCGTGGCATAAGTAATTAGTGCGAATATTGAAATAAGGGTGTCGCGCCAGGTGTTTAAACCAGAAGCCGCAAGCAAACCCAGAACAATACCAAAACCGACCGCCAGCAAGATAGTGGATACCATCAGCAGCAAGGTGGGTATAAATCGGTCAAGAACCAGCTTTGACACCGGCATATCGTGTCGGAACGAATAACCTAAGTCGAAAGACAGTACATTTTTAAGGTAGATGGCAAGCTGTACCGGCAGTGGTTTGTCCAGACCGAATTTCTGTCTGAGCTGTGCCATGTACTCGGGGGTTGCAGATCCTGCCTCTCCGGCCAGTACATCTGCAGCATCACCTTCGGCCAGATGTAATAGAAAGAAGTTGACCACCAGGATAGCCAGAATAACCGGTACTGCCTGAAGCAGGCGTTTCAGTACGTACCGTATGCGTTTGGCACTGTGATTCATTTTTAGAGGATTTTATGTTTGCGAAAAAAGAACAGCCGGGCAGGTTGCCCGGCTGCTTCAGAGTGCAGCTGACTTGCGGCAGATTTACTTTTCTAACCAGGTGCGATCAAAAGAGGAATATGACCCCATCGCGGAGTAGTCATGGTCTTTAAGTTTGCTGTTAAAAACAGTGATGAACTGCATCTCGAAAAGATTAACAACCGGTTGATCGATACTTAGCTTGTCCTGAATCTTGTGGTAGATACCTTTGCGAGCTTCAGGGTCAGCAGAGGTAGCCCCTTCGACCAGCAGGCTGTCGAGCTCCGCATCGCTATAGCGGCTTGAATTTACGAACGGTGTGCCTTGGCGAATCTGGTCAGTGCCGTAATGGCGATGAACGCCAATGACCGGATCTGGCAACTGGTAGAAGTAGTTCAGATTCATAGAGAAGTCATAGTCGCCGTAAACCCGTTTGATCCAGCTGGGAACGTCTTCATAACGCAACTCAAGATCAATCCCGATATCACCCAATGCCTGCTTGATATATTCACCGGCACGACGCCAGTCTTCACCATAAGGAATCAGATCAAGTGTGGCTGTTAACCTAACGCCATTGGCGTCTTCTTTGATACCGGCATCATCAAGCAGTTTAATAGCGGCGGCAACATCGGGTTTGCCGGGGTAGTTAGCGCTGGCTTTGTACAAGCCTGTGGGTTCAAAGTTTGAAGATAAGGCGCTGGTTGCAGCGTTACCGTAACCAAACCAGATATTGTCGATCAGGAACTGGCGATCAATAGTCATTGATATAGCGTTTCTGATGGCAGGGTTGTTAAACGGTTCTTTGGTGGTGTCGAACTCTAACAGTGACATCGGGTTAATCATTGAGTAACCGTCAGTGGTGATGCCGATGCTGTCCATCTCACGCAATCTAACCACGTCAACGTTGGGTATTGCACCATAAGCACCGTACATCACTTCACCACTTTCCATGGCGGCCGTACGGGTTGATGCATCAGGGATCACCCTTGCAACTAAACGGTCAAGATAGGGAAGGCCTTCTTTCCAGTAGTCTTCGTTTTTTTCAAGGCGGATGTATTGGCCTTTTTTCCACTCCACAAACTTAAACGGGCCCGTGCCAACTGGATTGTTCGCCAGCTCTGCGGCACGAATATCAGTGCCTTCAAGTAGGTGTTTCGGTACGATGGGGGACTCGTAACCCGCAAACGCGCGCATCATATAGGGCGCTGGCCGGTCTAACTTAAAAATAGCGGTGTGGTCATCCGGTGTCTGGATTTCGCTAACTTCTTTAAAGGAGTTTGGTCCACTTGGGTGGAACTTCTTTAGTACATCCATGATGGTGAATTGGACATCAGCAGAAGTGAACGGCTTGCCATCGTGCCAGGTGACGCCTTGCTGCAGTTTGAAAGTGACAGTCAGGCCGTCATCACTTATTTCGTAGCTCTCTGCTAGCTCGGGTACGATATTGAGGTCAAGGTCGTAGTCCAAAAGACCCTGGTAAATTTTGGGTGCAACCAGACCGATAGGGCCTGAAGTTGATAAGTAGGGCGCCAGCGACGGTGGTTCCGGTTGGACGATATAAACAAGATTGCCACCGGCCTCTTGTGCAGTAGCGAGCTTTGTAGTTAGAAGTAATGAAAAACCAATGAGCGAAGCCCATTTTTTATAGACATAAACCTTTCCTCCCCAGAATTGTCTGACTTCATTCTACCCAAAATTACCCGAATAGCCAGCGGTGTACGCCGGTAGCCTGCAACAAAACAAATACGCCTAGCTGAAAAGTCAGTAGTTAAATTGCCCGATACATGGCTTGTATCGAGTAGTCGCTCTGCGCTGTTGCATTTAGAATGACTGGTTGTTAGCGCAACCCTTGGTATGACTTAGGGTTATAAATTTATGGCAAGCTGGATTATCCTACTTGCTTAACATCGGGCGTACTGTGGTCAACGATGTTCAAGCCATATCTCAAAAAGTTCAGACGATTTGAATTTCAGACGTCTGATTGATCAAGGTATTGCAAAGCTCAATTGCGGCTGGCGATCGTGATTTACCCGATGAGTACAGTAAGTCAATCTGGCGTTGTAAACCAGTGTCTTTAATCGGCCTGAACACAGTATCGCCAGGGCTCATTTGCACGACCATTTGCGGAAGTACGGTAATTCCCAGTCCAGCTTTCACCATAGCCAGCAATGACACTGTGTTATGTACAGTCAGTACAGCGTTTGCATAGATTTTTTTGAACACTGGCGACTGCAGGGTGCTGCACAGTTCGTTGGCGATGAATGTTTCTGCCAGTAGATCTTGCCAGTTTAGTGGTCCGTTGTTTTGTGCAAGTGGGTGTTTTTGAGAGCAGACAAGACCAAATACATCGGTCAGCAGCGGATGGCGGGTCAGTGTCGAGATAGTTTCAGGGGCGGTTGCTATGCCTACATCGATTTGTTCCTGTTGCAGCTCTTTTAGGATAGTCACCGAATCCATATCCCGCAGTTCAATTCGGACTTTCGGGAACTGCTGTCTGAAGCGAATAAGAGCTCCGGGCAGTATGGTGGCGGCCACAGACGGCACTGAAGCGATCCTCACGGACCCAATCTCTGCGCGCGCGAAATCTTTAATTGCGTTGATGGTTCGGTCAAATTGTCGCAGTTCAGATTGCGCCTGCTGAAGTACAAAAACACCCACAGCAGTCAGGTTGCTTTTGCGGTCAGATTCAAACAGCGGCGTTCCAAGTTGTTGCTCGAATTGTTTGAGCATCATCGAGACGGCTGAGGGCGATCGATGCAACCTTGCGGCGGCATCTGACAAATTGCCGCTTTCAGCCACTGAGGCGAAGCAACGCAGCATTTCAATTTTGATGGTCATGTTTCAGGAATTTTGAAGTTTGATTCAGTTATTTAAGTTTGACTGAAGCGGTGATGGCTGTCCATACTGGGGAAATCCCTTATTTGAAATGTATGGCTTAACTAATGACTAACCCTAAGATGAATCTGATCGCCGGCCAATGGGTTGCTGGTGATAGCACGATTGAGAACCGAAACCCGTCGGATACCACTGATCTGATCGGACTGTTTGCCCAAGCCAGCACACAGCAACTGCAAGCTACGTTGAGTTCTGCACGTGCCGCACAGATCGAGTGGGCGGGCTATGGGATTGAACGCAAATATAATGTGTTGATGGCGATTGGAAATGAACTCATGCAGCGCGCAGAGGAATTAGGCACGCTGTTGTCACGTGAAGAAGGCAAACCTATCGCGGAAGGCAAGGGCGAGGTTTACCGCGCAGGGCAGTTCTTCACTTACTACGCTGCAGAAACGCTGCGTCAAATCAGTGATACCGCAGATTCGGTGCGTGAAGGTATCGAGATAGATGTGCGTCGCGAAGCAGTGGGCGTCGTCGCTATTATTTCACCGTGGAATTTCCCGACCGCCACAGCGGCCTGGAAAATTGCACCGGCGCTGGCATTTGGTAATGCCGTGGTGTGGAAGCCTGCCAACCTGACGCCAGCCTCTGCCGTGGCCCTGACTGAGATTATCGATCGTCAGGATATCCCCAAGGGCCTATTTTCTTTGGTGATGGGGGCGGGCAGCTCGATCGGTCAGCAGATGATTGAAAGCCCAATGATCGACGCGATCTCTTTTACCGGTTCGGTACCTGTCGGGAAATCAATAGCTGCTGCTGCGATACAAAACCTGACTAAAATTCAGCTTGAAATGGGTTCAAAGAATGCACTTGCGGTGATGGATGATGCCGATCTGGATCTGGCAGTATCGCTGGCGGTTGGTGGTGCGTTTGGCGGCACTGGCCAAAAGTGTACTGCATCATCAAGGCTTGTTGTTCATGAAGGTGTGCATGATGAATTCGTGGAAAAAATGGTTGCAGCAACAAACGCCATGAAAGTAGGCCATGGTCAAGAAGCGGGTACACAAATCGGCCCGGTGGTATCAGAGCAACAACTTAATGAAAATCTTGAATACGTGGCTTTAGGTAAGAAAGAAGGTGCTGAATTGCTGATCGGCGGTGAAAGGCTGAATAAGCCAACTGATGGCTATTACATGTCGCCGGGTGTATTTGTAAACAGTACCAATGATATGCGTATTAATCGGGAAGAAATGTTTGCGCCACTGGCCGCAGTCATCAAGGTGTCGGGCTATGAAGAAGCGCTTAACACCGTCAATGATACTCACTTTGGATTAACGTCTGGCATCGTCACACGCAGTCTGGCACGTGCTACACACTTCAGGCGTAATGCCCAAACAGGTTGTGTCATGGTAAATTTAGCGACAGCAGGTACTGATTATCATGTGCCGTTTGGTGGTCGTGGTGACAGCTCTTACGGACCACGTGAGCAGGGCAGTTATGCTGCAGAATTTTATACGACCGTAAAGACATCTTATATTTCGTCAGGAATGCCAGACTAATGCGAATAGATAATCTGCAGTATGCAAACTGGTCTGAAAAAATATTCAGGCAAATGTCCGAAGGCGGTGTCAACGCGGTTCACGTGACGATTTCTTATCACGAAAATTTTCGTGAAACCGTTTTAAACATCGAGCAATGGAACCGCTGGTTTGAACAATATTCTGATCTTATCTTTCAGGGGCGCTTTGCCTCTGATGTAGATAAAGCGCGTGACAGTGGACGTACTGCTATATTTTTCGGGCTGCAAAACCCCAGCCCCATCGAAGATGATATCGGGCTGGTTGAGATTCTGCATACTTTGGGTGTGCGCTTTATGCAACTGACCTACAACAACCAGTCACTGTTGGCGACGGGTTGCTATGAGTCAGAAGACCCGGGTATCACCCGTATGGGTAAGCAGGTGATCAAAGAAATGAACCGGGTGGGCTTAGTGATAGACATGAGCCACTCAGCTGATCGTTCAACGATTGAGGCGGCAGACTTATCGTCACGACCCATCGCCATCACTCACGCCAATCCTTATGAGTGGTCGCCAGCGCTGCGTAATAAAAAGGACGATGTCATTCGTGCGGTCACTGGCAATGGCGGGATGTTGGGCTTTTCGTTGTACCCCCATCATCTGAAAGGCAAATCAGATTGCACGGTAGACAGTTTCTGCCAAATGATTGCGCGTACCGCCGAACGCTATGGGGTTGGTCATTTGGGGATCGGCTCAGATCTGTGTCAGGATCAGCCAGACTCCGTCGTCGAGTGGATGCGAGTCGGCCGCTGGTCAAAAGAGATCGACTACGGAGAAGGATCAGCCGATGCCGCAGGGTTTCCAGCGATGCCACCGTGGTTCAAAGATAACCGTGACTTCGACAATATAGAAGCGGGGTTAATTGCGGTAGGGATGAACGCAGAAGAAGTCGCCGGTGTGATGGGGCAAAACTGGTATCGCTTTTACGCTGATAATTTCACAGCGGCTAGCTAAACCTGTACGGCGGGCGTAACGCAGGTTAGTTAAGCCTGTGTGTTTGTTAGCAGGCACCGGTGTTCATCATGCGCAGGCGGGGATGAGCAGGCTTTTTGAGTCGCACTTCACAGCACGTTCGGTACATCGACTGCACGTACAGGTGTAAAGTGCAAGCTTGTCGACCCTGCGAAATGCAAACGTCTGGCTTAGGGTTGGTTGGTATCTCGGGTGATCGAAAGCGCCTATAGGTATGCCAAAAAATTCATAATCAGTGCTGCGTACTTGAAGTCACTTGTTGTCGCAGTTGGCGGAGGGGCGCCGACGCGCATGCACCAAGTCACGCCTATAAAATATCCGGTACGGTGGAAGCATTAACAATCGCCAGATGAAGCAAGTAAATCTCGCAGCGGACAGTGTCCCGATCGGGTCGCGTGTGCCAGCTGAAGCACTAATGTTGGTGAGTGCCGATCAGCTCGTGTGAAAAGTAAGTCTCCACTACCGGTTATTGATAAAGTAACAGCACAAATTCAAAACCGGAAAGCAAATGGCGACAACACAAGACAAACTCATCAACCTCCGTGAAAGCATGGGTAAAGCCGCTGTTGATTTGTTAGCGGTAGGGCCGGGCGCTCATATGGAATGGCTGTTGGGATTTCACCCCCATGCCGACGAACGTCCTTGTCTTCTGTGTGTCAGTCAACAAGGTGCGGCCATGTTAATGCCTGCACTAAATGCCGACGGCACGCGTGAAAGTACTGATTTACCATTTCATGAGTGGACTGACGATGAAGGCCCGGACAAGGCGTTTGTTGCGCTACTGGCAGATTTAGGCGTAAGTCAGGCCGCAAGCATAGCGCTTGATGAAACCATGCGTGCTGACTTCGCTGCCTTGGTTCAAGAAGCTTTGCCGAACGCAAAACGGCAATTTACGCCGTCTACTATCGGTGCGCTTCGTATGCGCAAAGACGATGATGAATATGCCATTCTTAAACAGAATGCGATCATCGCGGATCAATCAATGCAGGCCGGATGGGCCGCCATGCGTGCTGGCATGACTGAGCTCGAGGTGGCGGCTGTTATCAGAGAATCATTCTCGTCTTTGGGGGCAAGGCCGGTTTTTACCATTGTGGGGGCAGGTGGCAATGGTGCGTTTCCACATCATCAAACCGGACAGACACAGCTTAAGTCCGGAGATGCAGTAGTGATGGATATCGGTGGAGCGACCGGCGGGTACTCTAGCGATATCACTCGTATGGCCGTGATGGGCCAGCCACCGGAAGGTTATGAAGAGATCCATGTCATCGTCGAAGCCGCAGTGCAAGCTGCGATGGCGGCGGCAAGGCCCGGTGTCAAAGCCCATGTGGTTGATGATGCAGCCCGTGGGGTGATCACCGAGGCGGGTTACGGTGAGTACTTTGTGCATCGCACCGGGCACGGCATGGGCGTTGAAATTCATGAGCAACCCTATCTGACATCGGTTTCAGAGACTGTTTTGGACAGTGGTATGGTTTTTTCGATCGAACCGGGAATTTACCTGCCGGGCCGCTTTGGCGTGAGGCTGGAAGAAATTGTGATACTGCGCGACGACGGACCCGAGATTTTTTCCGAATTGCCGCGTGATCTGACCATTGTCTAAGTCAGGGTACATGCAGGTTATCTTTGCGGCGAGGGTATGCAGCGTTTGCGTGAAACCCACACAAATTGTCCTGTGCATGTCTTGAGTGATAACGCATTGATAGGGGCGGGTTGTTCAAGTAAAAAAGAATATAAAACAATGTGTTATGTGTTTATTTGTGTGGGGCGATCGTAAGAATTCTGGCTGCTACTGCTCTGTCAGTAGTGTGGCTAATCGTAGGTGCGAGTCGCTATTTTCAGCAGCTAGCCAGGATACTTTTCACCTTTTCACCTTTTCACCTTTTCACCTTTTTGACTAACGATATCGCACACGCTCACACCTTGAAGAAAATGGATTGCAACGTGAAAATGGGTCTGTAGTCATGTCTTTAACTGTTATTTCCCGGACACAATGCGCTGTTGAACCAATGATAAAGGTGTAGCCGCCGATACCCTCTAGTAATCCGGCTTAGCCCGTACTAACAGTGTCGAACTCATCATAAGGTGGCAGAGAATTGAAACAGCTGATCACAGCATTAGTGGTATTAACCGGCCTTGCCTGGGCGGGGGGCGGCCACGCTAAAGACGTAACTGGCCTCACGGCAGTGCACCGAAGCGGCCAGACTTTTCTGGTGTGGAATGAATCCGGCTCCAGCGCTGGATATCATGTTTATCGGTCTTCTCAGCCCATCACATCAAGTAACTTGTCTTCGGCGCAGCTGTTGACCAGTCGTTGGGGTCCGTTAGATCAAGATACAAGCGTCAACAAGTACCGCCCCGACTATGTTCCAGAGACTTTTGTCGTCGAAGATCTTGGCGCGCCGTTGAGTACTAATCAGGGCCTGTTTGTCTACACCACTCAAAAGGGCGATTCGGCAACGGCATACTATGCGGTAACGGCTGTGTCTAAGGGGCGTGAGTCTAAGAAAATAGCTAATGGGGCAAGCGCCACAGCGCAGGCGGTTAAAGAGGCCGTCGCTACACCAATGCCGGTGCTGACCTTATCCAAGAATGGTGGCAAAGGGCGTTTGTACACCCAATACATGGATTACTCGAATTGGAATCCAACCCTTAAGGGGTATGCGTTTAATTATGCAGTGGCGATTCCGGGTAACTACAATCCCAAGAAAGCCTACCCGTTGCAACTGCAGCTGCACGCACACAGTGAGGTGCCAAAGTTTGAGCCAGAGTCTGAATATGGCTGGCAGGTGATTCAAGTTTTCCCGAGTGATGTCGGTGAATATCAAAACTCTATTCATACCTGGTGGTATGGGTATTCAGCTGATCATAACTACGTGACTGACGGCCAGGTTCCCAGTAAAGGAAAGATCGGTAACTTTACTGAACAGCGTGTGATTAAGGCTCTTGCCGAAATCGTGGCCAACCCTGACTTCAGAGTCAATGTAGATCTAATTCACGCCTATGGGCATTCTATGGGAGCCAGTGGTTCATTGTCACTTGCATTGCGCTATCCAACAGTAATTTCGGGTATCTATGCCAGTGAGCCGATGACAAATTATGCTGCAAGCCCAACTTTTCAAGGCGAGTTTGTTCGCTTGTGGGGAGAGCAATCGACTAACTTGCCTATTGAAAATCGTGGACGTTTTGCCGGTTATGTTCGCAATGACACCTCTGGCGTTTGGGACTGGATGAACCACCAGTTACAAGTGCGCCGCAGAAGAGCCGCCGATTTTGCTTTTTTGAACCTGGATTTTGGAAAAGACGACGCCATTATCGATTGGGAAACACAGGGTAAGCCTATGGTAAAAGCCTTAACAGAGGCGAAAGCAGGCTTTGCTTTGACTGCACTTGATGGGGTAGGTCATAACTGGTTAAGTTTTAACTCGGTCAACGCTAATCAATTTGGTTTGGGTTTGGATGATGCATTAGCACCTTGGCGTTATCCTAATTCGCTGAGCTTCGTCTCTTTGCAAAATGCCAGCGGCAGTGGGCCACTGACACCCGGCCCCCGTGGCAATGACGAATACAATGTCAGTATTGAATGGTCGACTCCACAGAATGCGTTCGGCAAGACTATTGTTGATCAAGCTAACCGGTATGAAGTGTCGCTGCGTTCACTTAAAGGCAATCAAACGGTATCAGTGACGCCACGCAATACCAAAGCCTTCAAGTTAAAGCCAGGTCAAAAATGTGTGTGGGCAGCCAGCAAAGGTAGAACTAAAGTTGCGCAAGGCAACGCGACGGTCGACAGAGCCTCTCTGGTCACTGCTGATTCGGTGCCCGTAGCGACAGGTAAAGGTACGCGACTGGTTTTTGAATGCTCGTAAGAGAGAAGTATTTGTAGTTCGAAATAACCTGCGGTAGTTCGGTGAATTATTGCAGGTTATTTCATGAGGTGTGACGCCCTTACATCATCAGTGATGGTAAGAGAGTTCGAGCCTGCGGCGTATGCATCCAGCAGGCCGTATCAGTGATTCTGCAGTGCTGGGTTTTACGTTATCCGCGCCCCTGAATTCCGTCCACAAACACATAGTATGCATACCCCCTTTGGTGTCTGCGCAGCTACTAGATTGCAGTTGCCAGCAAGGGCGGTTGCGCAGCTTATTAGTCCGATAGTTGGTCGATAACCTGTCAAGTAAGCCACCCGGCCAATGGCATCTGCGCTGTATCGCCCGTTCCTATATACCAATCAGTATGCCGCGCAGTCTTACGTAGTGACTTGAAGTCGAAAGTTACTGGGTGATTGGTTGTACCACAGATAGCTTCAAAACTGGCAACCTTAAAGACGCTTCAGCATTTTTGAGTTGAAGTAACCACGTTTGACACTCGTAGGTACAGGTTAATGGTTGTACGCCTTATTTCGATCAGATGTAACAGCAAAACGCATCCTGCACTTATCGCTGAAAGCACAGCATGAATAGCGCTGTGTTAGCTGGCATCCTTCTGTTTTGAATAGAATGGTCCGGAAAACAGTCAGTGCCAGCGCTTAATGTGGTAGCTCTCTAATAGGCAAAGATCGCGGGCGCCGTCAACTTGGAGGCAAGTGCCGCTATTTGTGGCTGTCCTGCTGAAGCCCGAGCAAGGGTGTTGGGCGCTTGTTAGTCCTGATCACTGGCTGGCCTGGTCACAGAGATCCCTGACAAACACCTTCACTTTCATTGAGCATTGTTGGCCGCGTGGGCTTTGCCTAATGTTGTTGGTAGATTCTGCCGACTGCTTAAAACTTCGCTTGACAACAGTGTCAACTTGGATGGTATTCTACCATACCAGTTTCGGATTTGAGCCGTGATTGGTTTACACGCTTGCGATTGTGTTTCGTAGGCTTTGGGTACTCGCTACAGTCTGAACTCGAGATCAAGCTGGTCACCTTACGATTTATAGTGTTGAGTTAGGCTCAATGATTATTTGTCTGTGTTCATAATGGCAGGCGACAATGGTATCTATCACACCGCTTCATTAACGAATATCCTGGAGGATGTATGTTTAAAAAACTTTCCTTAGCTCTAACTGGCGCCTTGTTGTGCGCGTCGTTCAGTGCCAATGCCGCAGAAAACTGGCGGGCTTGGAACATTCATAATGACGGCCATCCGAATACGGCTGCAATGGATCGCTTCTCTGAACTCGTCGAAAAAGCGACTGAAGGCGAAATTACGCTGGAAGTTTTTCATGGTGGCGTATTGGGTTCTCAGCCGGATGCCCTCGAACAGGTTCGCCTTGGCGCGATAGAAATCGGAAACTTCAACCTGGGTCCAATCGGTCCGATGGTAAAAGAGGCCAATCTTGTATCGCTGCCTTTCATCTTTAAAAGTGTGCCTCACATGTTCCGCGTGCTTGACGGTGAAGCTGGAGACACAATTGCTAAGGCAATGGCCGACGCTGGCTTACTGCCACTGGCATGGGTTGATGCCGGAGCGCGTTCTTTCTACGCGCAAAAAGCGATCAACACACCTGCTGATGTGGAAGGTCTTAAAATTCGTGTGATGAACAACGATCTGTACACTTCAATGATTGCAGCGATGGGTGGAAATCCTTCTCCGATGGCATTCTCTGAAGTTCAGCAAGCCCTTAAAACTGGCGTTGTCGATGGTGCAGAAAACAACTTTCCATCATTCAAGAACGTCGGTCACTTCGAAGTTACAACTCATTACTCCCTGAGTGAGCACCTGATCATTCCTGAGTGCATCTGTGTAAACACCAAGAAGTTCGAAGCGTTGTCACCAGAATTGCAAGCCGCTGTACGCGGTGCTGCTGAAGAAGCTGCTTTATTCCAGCGTGAACTGTGGTCGGTACAGTCTGGTCAGGCTCGTAAAGACGTTGAAGCTGCAGGCATCGAAGTAAACGAGATTGCAGATAAAGGTCCATTCCAGGACGCGATGGTTTCTGTCTATGATGACTACCTTGCTGCCAACCCGGATATGGCTAAGCTGGTTGAAATGGCTCAATCTACTGAGTAGCATTTAAATAAGTACTGAAAAACTCCCCCGGTTCGGCCGGGGGAATTTCTGCAACAAGCTCTGCGCAACAGCCAGGAGACCCACAAGTCCCGGTAGTTGCCGGTAGTGAAACACTATAATTGACTCTGGCTTCGCTGGAGTATTCTTCAACACCAAATCACCCAAGAGCGTACGCTTCCAACAAAGGGAAGCCGGTTGCTTTTCACTGAGGGAGACGCAATGAGTGAAACACCTGAACCGTCCGCATTGTTGCGCGGTATGGACGGGGCATTTAACCTGCTCTCCCGAATTTGTCTCATCCTGGCTGGTACGGCCCTTGTTGTAATGACCGTGATGTTCGCGTGGCTGGTGTTTGGCCGTTACGTACTTAACGATACACCGACATGGGTAGAGCAAGTGTCGCACTTACTCTTGATGGTTATCGCGTTTTTGGGCGCAGCAGTGGGTGTGCGTCAGGATACACATCTGTCTGTCGTCCTGTTCCGTGGTGCGGTACCCGCCCGCGTGCGGACCGCCTTTGTTTTTATCACCGATCTGCTCATGGCCAGCTTTGGTGGTTTTATGTTCTGGTACGGACTTGAGCTCACTCAATTCAAATGGAAAACGCTGATCCCGCTGATCCAGTGGTCGGAAGGTTTGCGATCGCTGCCGTTGACCATCTGCGGTGCGCTTGTTTTTCTTTTTTCCGCGGGGCATCTCATCCGGCTGTTGCTCGGGCGGGATGAACGTGTTGACAGCATAGAATAAGAGAAAAATATGGGACTGATGCTTCTATTGGTTGTATTCGCACTTTGTGTGATTATTGGCCTACCCGTCGCCTTTGCTCTGGGCATTGCTGCACTTTCGGCGTTCTGGTTCGAGGGGTTGCCACTTCTCATCGTCTTCCAGCGTATCGTCGCAGGGATCAATGTCTATTCACTGATGGCGATCCCGTTCTTCATTTTTGCAGGGGAGTTGATGTTCCACGGCGGCATAGCAATGCGGCTGGTACGTTTTGCCCAAAACGCAGTTGGTGCCGTGCGCGGTGGACTTGGTATTGTTAACGTATTTTCGTCGATGCTGTTCGGTGGTATTTCTGGATCGGCCATCGCAGATATTTCGGCACTGGGATCGATCCTTATTCCAGTCATGAAAGACAAGGGTTACGACGCCGACTACGCGGTCAACGTCACCGTGACCTCTTCAATAGCGGGCATTATCATTCCCCCCAGCCATAATATGATCATCTTTGCCCTTGCGACGGGGGGTTCGGTTTCAATTTCAAGGTTGTTCCTTGCGGGTGTCGTGCCCGGCGTACTGATGTGCACCTGTCTTGCTGTCGCTGCTTATGTGGTCGCAGTGAAACGTGGTTATGGCGCAGAGAAATTTCCTGGCTGGACCGTACTTGTGCTCAGTTTTTTCAGCGCCATACCCGGGTTGCTGACAGCGGTAATCATTGTGGGTGGTGTTCTTTCAGGGGTTTTTACTGCCACTGAATCTGGTGCGTTCGGAGCAATTTATGCCTTTGCAGTGACTACGCTGGTTTATCGAAGTATCACCTGGACAAATTTCAAGCTTGCAGTCGTGCAGGCAGTACGCACCACTTCGATGGTGATGATCCTGATCGCTTGTGCTGGTGCGTTCGCTTACATGTTGACCTTCTTTCGCGTCCCCAGCCTGACCATTCAATTTCTGACCGGGCTGACTGACAACCCGATCCTGATACTCTTGATGATCAATGCGGTACTACTGTTGCTCGGTATGATTATGGATATGGCAGCACTGATACTAATATGCACACCGATCTTCTTGCCTATCATGAACTCGCTGGGCATAGATCCGCTGCAGTTCGGAATGATCCTTCTGGTTAATCTGGGTCTTGGTTTGTGCACACCGCCGGTGGGTTCGTGCTTATTCGTTGGTTGCGCAGTTGGAAAGCTGCCTATGGAAAAAGCAGTGCGGACTATTTGGCCGTTCTATATAGCGATTTTCGTAGCGCTTATGCTGATCACCTTTGTGCCGGCTATTTCACTGACATTGCCACGATTAATCGGCTAATGGTGCTTACTTCATAAGGAAAGTGTAGCTGGATCGCGGGTTTAGGATCGCTTGCGAATCAAACGAGTGATGAAGGACTAATGATTTTCAAAATAGTCGGCATGGTCCCGTTTCACAGAATCAATGATCGTATCCAGTCGTTGTAAATGGTGCCGTATAATTTGTACGGCCCGCTCTTCCTTTTTTTCAATGATGCATTCCACCAGTTGGCAGTGATCATCATAGGTTTCGTGTAGCTCACGCGGATCAGATAAGGCTAACAAACACAAACGATCTACATGCGACTTGCTAGCCTCAATGGTAGCGAACGCGAATTTACAATCGGCTGATTGGCAAATCAGATGATGAAATTCGTAGTCAAGGTCGTGGTAATTATCTTTTATTCCCGCATCGATTGCTTTCTTTTGCAGCTTAAGATTAGTGACAAACTTCGAGTGAAAAGTCTCGGGTGCGATGTTACAAGCTTTACGCAAAACCTCAATTTCTACCGCTAACCGAACAAACCGTGAGTTGCGAATCGATTGCTCAGATATTCGACGAACCTCAGTGGCTTTCTGGGGTTGGACTCGAAGCAAGCCCGCGTTATGTAGTCGAATGAAGGCTTCGCGTACTGGCTGTCTGGATACATCGTGCTGGCGACTGACATCGACCTCTGAGAGTTTATCGCCGGGTAAAAGACGTAACGTAACGATATCTGAGTGCAAGCACTCATAGACTTCGTCTGCCGCAGTGCGTCGCACGTTAGAGACAACGGAATCTAATGCCACGTTGAATTTCCTCACTTTGTTGTGCTAGTTTTCTATGCTAGGGAATGTTCCTGCATTAAAACTGTTCCAATGTTAATACTGCCACAAATTTAGAACGGTCAGCAGTTTAATACTGGTTGGAAGATGTTATTTGTCTTTTTTGTTGGTGCATGAGTCAATGATTTATTTGCCTATTTAAAGCACCTTGGCTGTTGTGGCGGTAATTATTGTTTGTGGTAGTGGAGTCGATCGGGTTGGTTCTACTTTATTTCTTTGTTTGTTGGCACAAGTAGTGATTTGGTTGGGCCTACGTCGTTGCCTGAGCAGTAGCGACTTACGCCGGCTTTGCCCTGCACGCGATGCAGCAGATTTTGAATTTCTATCGGTCTGACAGTCAACCGCAAGCACAAAATTTTGTACTTCCATAATGGTGATGCACGAGCGCTTACCTCTTATCTCCTCATGCAGATAATGAAAATGCCGCAGTGTATTTTCGTACGCGAATAGATCAAATTAACAACGCCGTTGAGTTGGCAGCTGTTCGCCTTGGTGATGTAGTCGATCAGGACGAAGTGAGGAGTATTTTGAATCGAATAAACCAGGCTGAGTGAGCGGACCAGACCTATTTCCCTATGCTACAGTTGCAGCAGTTACATACAGCTACGGTGACTTCTCCAATCAACGTTTCCTTGGTCCCGAAGCAACACTACACGTACCTAATGTCGGACTTAATCATGACCACATTAACGAAGTTTTCTGATGCCACTACATCCCCTGTTGAAAAAGATGTATCAGAGCTGGTAATTTCTGGCGATCCAAAGCAAACCGCCTGGCCCCATTTTGTAGGCAATAACGGTGCGTTCCGGTCTGGTGTATGGGAAAGTACCGCCGGTGTATTTAATGGGCCTATGAACAACCAGATTGAGTTTTGTCATATTCTGGAAGGTGAGGCCAGAATTGTCACGGGCGATCAGGAATTCACCGTGCAAGCTGGTGATGGGTTTGTGATGGATAATGGCTTACAGCCGGTTTGGCATGTGGACAACTACGTGAAAAAACATTTTGTCATTGTGTCTCCGGTTGCCGACTCATAAGGTTCTAGATAGATAGCCGGACTAAAGCACCATGGGTGGCGCTTTACGTGATCGATTCACGCTCACTTAACTTACATGCAAGCCCAATGTAATTATTAGAAAATTTATTGCGATTAGCTGTAGAAATGGAAGGGAGCAACTTTTCCGGGCACTGATTAGCGTATTTCAGGTCGAATCATAATTTGAAGGCTGGTCTTCGCGGCAGCCTTTTTTGGCTTGTGGCGTGCATTGGTGTAGCGCATCATCTTTGTTAGTACAAACGTACAAACAAAACTAGGCTGTGTCTTGCACCACTAGCATTAACATATCCCCACGCTGTACGTAGCCACGATTGGTATGGGCCAGCACAAGCCCGTCATAAGCAAAGCTGATCACCTCGGACTTACGGCGGGGTTCAGTGACGTAATGCACGGTGCCGGCGGTGTCACCGGCTTTTATATCCTGGCCCGCGCTAGCACGCCGATCAAACACGCCTTCGCCAGGTGCAAACAAGCTGTGATCTGTACTTGTGATTTCGACCTTACGGGCTGGGTTACTCACTGGCACATCACCCGGTAGCACACCCATGTGATACAAAATACGATAGAGCCCGTCTTCTGTTGCATCAGTGATCGTTGGATCAACTCCTCCACCGCCACCCAGTTCTGCTGCGATCATAGGGACCTTGGCTCGTTCGGCTGCTGAGTTTAGGGATCGGCTATCATTAAACCCACTCAGCACCCAGACCAGTGGCAGGCCAAACACCTGTGCTAGCTCAAGGTTGCGTGCATAAACGTCAGCGTCTTTAGTTCTTGTGGGCAAAGCACATGGCGCAAAGAAAGACGCCTTGCCACCGGCGTGTAGATCTAGGGCCGCATCGGCCAATGGCAGTAGTTCGGTTTCCACATAATAGGCGATCTGATCTGTGACGCCGCCCAGCGGATTACCAGGAAAAGCCCTGTTTAGATTAACGTCATCCAGTGGTGATACACGGGTAGTGTGGCGAACAGCAGGCATATTCAGTGCGGGTACAATGATAATCTGGCCGGTGATATCAGCAGCGGTTAGTGTGGCTGCAAGCCGCATTAGCGCCGATGGTCCTTCAAATTCGTCGCCATGGGTGCCTGCGATTAGTAGAACCACCGGGCCGGGGCCATTGCGGAGGCTGATTATTGGAACGGGATGGTAGCCTAAGGGGACAGAATTGTCAGACCAGCGGATGCGTAAATCACCGATATGATGACCATCGGCGTGTAGATCAATCGTTGCTGTTACCGCGCTTTTGGTCATATGGCTTTTGCATTTAATTCTGGTTAATTACCAGACTACCGTTTTGTTACTGAAAGTCCAAGTGGGGAAAGCATTTGACGAGTAGATCTGATGTGGTTTTTCAGAGGATAAATTCTGAACTTTTTGGCTATGGAAAATATCGAAATTAGAATGTACTGTTAACAAAAAGTTTAATCGCGACCACAACCTATATGGATTCCCGCAGGGTCTTGAACCTGAGTTTGACCGATTCAATGTTGGTGGGTCACGCAATTGTGCATTCATGCCTGTCGGGTTTGTTTGTGCGACACTGTGTGGTGGACACACCCGAAGTTAGTCTCAAAGTTGATCACGCGAGGGAATAGCAAGCCACGTTAGTTGCATCAAAATAAGAGCTGTTGTCGGTATTATATTCAGCTGGCTATCTCAATTTAGAAGCTGTGATTCGCACGCAGAAGCCGAGCGGGTTGCTAATGAATAACTCTGCGCTCGATGCTGGTATGATCGGCAGCTTTCCGGTGTGCTTGCGTGGCCAGGCCTGACGGGATTAAAGTCAACACGATTTATCGGTATTACTTTGCTGGCAGCGGCTAGCGTATTTATACGGTAGGGTTTATTGGTCAGCTTTCTATAGGATTGAAAGGGTTTCACTATATGCAAAGACGTAAATTGGTCGACAATAAATGGGTGACATTTCTAGAAGATAAATTTCAATTACCGAATGGCACCGATTGCACTTACTACCACGCTCAGAAATCTGATGCGGTGATGGCTATTGCAGTCGATTGGGCTGAAGCTGCTGGACATACCTATATTGTCAATCAGCATAGGCATCCGATTGGGAAAACGATATGGCAGTTTCCGATAGGAGGGTTCGATGCTGCAACAGAAGATCCAGTTGAGTCTGCAAGAGAGGAACTGCAAGAAGAAACAGGTGTGGTTGTAGGGGAAATGCAATATCTAGGTTCGTTCTACGTAGATCCAGGCTTTACAAATCAAAAGCTACATGTGGTTGCAACTGATACTATTCTTGAGGTCGGCAATGCCAAATTGGAAAACTCTGAATATGGGCTTATTAGCAAGAAAGTGCCTATATCTAGTATCGAGAGTCTAGTCGAATCTGGCGAGATGGGTGATGCGTGGGGTATAGCGGGTTGCTATTACCTGAATAAATATTTAGCCAGCTAACTTTTGGGTTTAAAGCAATTTAGAACACGATTCGCTGTCAATTATCTCGCGAATCTAACCTTTATCCACGGGGCTTCTGGCTGTTTGTCCTCTAAAGCAAGATACAGCAGCACTGGCACTGGCAATGTCATAGACATTGCCAGCTAGCTATTGGTCAATTCTTTACTGCCTACTTGGCTTTACCCTCGAAGGCCTGTTATCGACAGAATAATACCTAGCAGTGATAAAACAATAAGTGCCACGGTAGGCAGCAGCGACAGCATAAACCCTGGGCCGCGTTTGGAAGGGTCTGTTACATAAGCACGCCAGAACATAAATCTGCCCACCACATAAATTAGACCGATGATTGCTACCAAAACTGGCGACCAGTATTTGCCGGCGATAAAAAGTGCAGGGAGGAACGCTACGAGTAGTTCAAGCGTATTCATTTGCACTCGATACATGCGTTCAAATCCGTCGTGGCCGGTGGTTGCTGGGGCTTTTAGTCCGGATGCCTCTCTTGCACGACCGGTCATTGCGCCAAAGAAGAAAAACTGAATGAGTGCGATGACCGCAACCAGTTCTACAAATTCCATAATGTTAGTTCCGTGGTATTGTTTGTCAGGAAGGATTTTTGAACAAACGTTATCTGTGGGCCAAGCATAATCACGTAAAGTGATCAAGCTAAGGGTTTGTCCGATAGTAACAAGGTTAGTGCCTCAAGTTTGGTTGTTTTATGAATGCACTAAAGAGTTGTTACGTGGTTTGAGGTCACCAAATTCGATGCGGTATGAACAGGCCGCATGAATTACTACTGCAGCATAGAAGTAGAACCTGGGGTGGTATTTAGACTGTGCCCCACAAAAAATTCCATGAGGTTGGTGTGGTCCTGTGCTCTTCATCCACGGTGTCACGTAGGGTGGTTTCTCGCCCAGTGGGCTTCCCAGTGATAGCCCTAAAATAACACAAACCCTTCTCACTTGATATTCACGTAGTCACCGCTGACGGCAGGCGCTTCACTGCTGGAAGTATGTCAGCTCTGAAAGGTCGACATTCAATTAAACTAATCTTATCGATCGGTCTTTTCAAGGTTGTAGCCAATAGCTGCGGCAATATTCTTAAAACTATACCAAGGTCATTTCTCCGAATCTGTAGTCGGCAAATTTATTAAGGGCATTACTTTGCAATGTCGAAAAAAGCATGGGGCAAGTACTGGAAGGCCAAAATTTCTCATACCATGTATCGCAAACGAAAGTGTGCTGGTTTCCAGTCTCTGTAAACGTTTTCACCAATAGGGTGAATGCTGATTGAAGTTGCGCGCACTAACACAACTACAAATCAGGCTCAATACCGGTGAAGAAGCGTGCGGATTGTTGTAGGTTTCAGGGTCGTGGGATGATGCGTTGCTAGTTTGGAATATGCTCTTTAGGCAAAATTGCAGCTCCCCATGGGTAGCGACCGACCTTTATCGATTTTGTGGCCTTCAGGCTTGCTACGTCTATGACGGTTACATCGCCCGACACACCATTAGTGGTGTAGAGCTTGTCTTGTTCTGGCGACAACGCTGTATGCCAAACGCGTTTTCCCACCAGTAAATACTTAATGGGTTGATAGGTTTTTCGGTCGACGACGGCAAGATGGTTTGATGGGCCCAAGGCGATGAATGCATATTTACCATCAGAGGTAAGCTCGATACCCACCGGTTGAATTCGATGCGCTGATACCCCTTTGATTTCAAATTTTATGACGTGAGAAATTGTACGGGTTTCAGTGTCAATGACTGATACGGTCCCACCGATCTCTGATGACACCCAAAGCTCTGAATCATCGTCGCTGAACTCGGCGTCTCGGGGGCGCTGATCAACCAGCGTATTGTCGATAATCTCCTGTTTCTCTGTGTCGATCCAGTGTGCCATGTTGGTTGTTTCTGAAGTCACAATAGCCCATTTACCATTGTGGCTGACTGCCATGCCTTCGGGTTCTACGCCGACATCAATCTGGGCGATTACAGTACGTGTTTCGATGTCTACCACTGTTGCGATAGCATCATCTTCATTGGCGATATACAGGTGCTTGTTATTAGGGTGCAGGGCGAATTGTTCAGGGTCTTCACCGGACGGAAGTTCATGGATAATTTTATCGGTGGTGATATCCATCATCTGCACGGTGTCTGAGTCAGAGGCACAGATGAACAGGTATTTATAGTCGTGCGACAGTGTTACTCCACGGGGGCGTTCGCCAACCGGAATGGTTTTGATGACTTCATTGGTTTCTGAGTCTATAACTGAAATGGTGTCATCTTTTTCATTGGAGATATAGATCCAGTGTGCAGTTGCAGTTTGTGTCACTGAAAACAGGCAGGTCAATACAGCGGCTTTGGTTATTTTATTCACGGGTTTTGCTCCATGCCCTGACAATTTGATTCTGGTTGGTCCAAACCTAAAGTGTCGAGTTCGGTGGTGTGATGTAGGAAGCCTTCGATCGGTGCCAGTGCGACAACCGATTGCGGGTGAACTAGCGGGATGGGTTGGCGAAGTTGGCCATTCCATTTGCGATAAGTCATTTTAGTACCCTTGAACCCGGCAAGGGAGAAATCATCGGATAATATGTACTGTTTGAGTGTTGCAGGGTCGACTGATTTTGTACGGGTGACTGCCTCACCAATGGTACGTGCTGCTGCCCAGGTAGCATAGTCGATACCGTTCATTGAGCGCTTCGCAGTGTCTGTGAAGCGGTTTTGAAGCTGTATGGCCCCCCATTGCTCAACGACCTGATGCCAGGCTACGGGCTCGATTCCAGTGGTGCCGGCAACGGGGCGCGGAAGCCAGGTGTTGTAGAGTACATATTGCCCGAAATCGTCATCTTCGTCTGCCACAATGACAACATCGTATTTACGGGCTTGGGTAAATATCGGAACCTCTGATGATGCACTTCGACGAAAGTCGGAATCATCGATCCAACGTTTTTCGTGATCAATTGAAATGCGATATTTTTTTGCTGAACGCCGAACCGCGTTGGCGTAGGCTTGGTCTACTTTGCGGTTGCCTTCCAGCAGGAACACAGAATTCCATTTTCGTTTGTTTAAAAACTGCATGAGTGAGTCGGTCAGCATTGCTCTGGACGGCAGTGTATGCAGAACGTTGGCAATACAGTCCGTATCACGCAGAGCAGTATCGGCGCTTCCTGCATTAAAGATCAGGGAGTCCTGTGCTTGTGGCAGGCTGGCAATTTTTTTTAAGCTGTCGGCGCTGACATTGGCTATAACAAGCCTTGGTTCAGTCAGGGCGTCTTTGGCTGCGGCGATGATATCGTCGTCACTGGCGACAATGATTCGTTCAATTGTGTAGTTCTGCTTTAGAAATTTGCCAGTGGTATTGTTGTCTGCTGTGCCAACAACCGCGCCCATTTCACCTTCGTCTTCCGGCCAGGTCACCAGGTTCGATAACACCGGGCGTCGATCCGTTTCGTGCTCAAGGTAGACGATGCTGACTTCTAGGTCTGTGGCATTTGTAGCGCCCGATACAAATAGCCACAGTGCGCCAAAGCACGCGAGTCTGGTTAAATTTGAAATCATTAAGTGCTCGGCGGGGATTGTTTATTGGCTATTTTAGCGTAATTATTTTGCATCAGTGTGTTTTGTAAGTAGTGGTTGTTTGGCTGTTCACGGGTGATCGGACTCTACAGCCTTGCCAGAGCGCTGTTATTGCCAGTGGCGGCAGTATTGGGTGCTGGTTTGCGCTTGTCGATTCCTCTGATCAGTTGGGTGAGTGGCAATGCTGGCTGACTTGCAGCTTCGGTTGAAAACAAATGATGGTGCAGGGTGCTGATGACCTCGTCGTGATTTCCGCTAAGAAGGTGGCGTGATGCCGGTTGGTTCAGGAGTTCGTACAATCCTTTGGTGTCACCACGTTTGGCAAGGCCCTGCACGGTGCGAAGCTGTTTGGTGGCCTGCGCACGGTGTTTTGTACCTGTCACTAGTGGAGGAAAAAACAGAAACGCCAGTAGCATGGTGGCTATTGCCGCCGTGATGTACACGCTGTTCCGCATCCAGTTGGTCGACTGTAGCCAGTGTTTGACGCGAGTCATTCCGGTCTCTTCAAGGGCAATATTGGTCAGAAGGTCTGCCCGGTCAGGCAAGCCAACATTGATTCGCCGGGCTGGAATGATGGCTTCTTTGGCGGCATTTTCCAGCGTGTTCCACCAAGGCAATCTGACCGTATCCAGGAATACCGGAATGGGGCTCTGGGCTTTAACGCGGTAAGTAAACTCGGCGGTCGACACCACTGTTTTATTGACCAATTCTTCACTGCGTGAGGTGTTGATCAGAGTTTGTTTCAGGGCGCGGCTTTCCGGTACGTGGGGTTGTGGTATTTGGCCGGCCAACACTGATTGTGCACTGACAGTGATGGTGCGTTCCAGTTCATCACCAGCACGCAATTCAATAACGGGTGACGACCATTGCTCGGTGAGTTGCAAGCGGCTGGCCGGCAACCACCACTGGTCTGATTCGACAGTGGCGGGGAGTACGTCCAGGTTAATCTGTTGATGTGTGCGTGAAAATTCAGCGCGTTCAACACGTGATTTTGTCGCAGTACCTGTCCAGTTAATAGACCCTATGGTTTGTGCTCCTGATTGGGTCGGGAAAATCAGATACTGCCATTGGGTGCGGTACCATTCTTTATCATCGTCGGTAAAGGTTCGGCGGTTTTCTATGATGGGTCTTACTGCAAATCCAGATAAATCAGGCAAGCTGAATTCTTCATTGTTGATCGAATACCGATGAAGTAACTCAATGGTGAACAAGGTCTGCTGATTAACCCGCGGTGCCTTGGGCGTTAGCGCGGTTTTTATTTGTAAGTCATCCGTGATCGGTTGCCAGGTTGGGCGGGTTTCATTCAACACGTTGACATGCACGGCGTTTGAAGTGACGTCTCCGGCCAGCAGCGGGCCGATCACAAGTAGTCCTGGTTTATTGGGTATCAGATCTATGCGTTTAATGATGATCTCGACCACCTTGCCCTTTATGACTGCTATTCGGGTGCCGCCGGTATCTCTGACTACCGTGGCGTTTGCGCTTAACGGTGAAAAGTCGATCGGATCCAACAGGCCGCTTGAGTCAACTTCCAGCACAATTGCGTCACCCAGATAAATCTCAGCACTATCGAGTGCCAGCGTTATGTAGGCTTGAGATGATTGCGCGAATAATTGCCCGGTCAAGCCAAGGGTCAGCGCAAATAGAGCAACAAGTGCCTTTACCATGGGCTGCCACCCTCGGGTGCGCTTTCACCGGCGGCACGCCGCCGCGCAATTTCAAGCTCTATTCGCTTTAGCAGATATCGTTTGGCGTCGTGGTTGATCTGGTTTAGCCACTGTTCGTTGGCTTGTGCGGCTTCAAGATTGGCGCGCATGCTGGCGGCCTGTGCATCACTGGTGGAATCACTTCCTTCGGCGCCGGTAGAGGGATTACTCTCTTCCTGTGTTTCGGCTTCCGTGCCTTTGGTGCTACCACCGTCTGGGTCGCCATTGTCTTCCATGGTGTCGTCGCTGCCAGCTTCGCCACTATCGCCGGCTGCTATTGCCTCAGGGGCCGGGCCGCGATCATCGGTATCGCCTTCGCGGTCGTTACCTGTATCTTCCCGGTCTTGTGGCTCTTCGCTTTCTTCATCATTGCTGCCACCGGGTTGCTCGTCTCCGTCGCTTTCGACCCGATCAATTTCGTCGCCCTGGCGCTCAAGCGCGGACTGACCTTTTTCGTCCTTGTCAAGACTTAACAGTTTGCGCATCAGGTCAGCATTGAAGCTTGCGTCTTGAAAGTCAGGTTGTTTGACCAGCGCTTTTTGATAGGCTTCCAGAGCCAGCGCGTAGTAGCTCATTTGCACGTAAGTATTGCCCAGATTGTGCAGTGATGCAGCATCGTCAGCGCGAATAAAGGCTTCTGCTGCACGCCACCATTGGGAAGACCGATACAGGGCAATGCCTTTCCAGGTAGGGTCTGTGTAGATTTCTGCGGCTTCGGCGTAATTGCCGTCGTTGAATAATCTGTGCGCGATGATGTTGTCGTCAGCAAATGTGAGGACCACCGGGGATAGGGTAAGCACCGCTAATAACCAGCACTGAAGCGACAACCTGATACCCAGACCATGATGCGGCATCATCTGGCTTCCCGATAAAACAGCAGCAGCAACAGCGGGATTGCCAGTAGTAGAATCCAGTGTGACTGATTGGACCATCGCAGTGTGGTAATGCCGGTTTGCGTCAACAGGCTATTGTCGAAGTTCAGTTTTTTCAGTGATAGTTTATCAAACGGAACGCTGCCAATCGCATTAGCCAGGATCACGTTTCCTTGGCCGCTGTCTGCAAGTTGCTGAGCAATGGCGCCATCAAAAGGGGCGGCGTTGGTTGAGTCTTCACTGCCAAACAATATAAGGTCAGTCCGGTGGCCCAATGCGGCAAGCCTTGCGATAGCCGCGTCAGAGCGTGTATTAAAACCTCCGGTATCACTTAAAACGAACAGTCGTGCATTAACCAATTGGCTGCTGTCTATCACAGACCAGGCCAGTGACAATGCTCGGGTCAGGTTAGATCCATCAGAAGGAATAATGCCATATTCAAGCAGGTTTGCGTTTTCGCGAAAGTTTGCGGTGTCGAATGATGGTGGTGCGATGATGAATGCATCACCGGCGTAAATAATCAGTGTGGTCGAGTTGGTGTTGGCCTGCGCGGCAAGTTCAATTGCTGCCTCTCGCATTGCAGATACCCGCGAAGGGGTGACGTCAGTCAATGACATCGAACGCGATACATCAGCCAGTACAATCCAGCCCTGCGTGTGCCTGAATGTTTCTGCGTTAGTGGCTGGAATGGAAGGCCCGCTTAAGGCGGCGCAGCCCAGCGCGGCGATCAAGAAGCCCGGGTGGCGATGCGGTGTTGCCAGTCGTCCCGGCCACAAGTAACGCAGTACATTGGTATGAAGGACGCGTTGCCAGTCGCTGGCGACAGTGGTGGCGGTGACGATAAACGCCAGTAGTAGCAGGCTGGCGGGTAACAGCCACCAGGGTTGCAGTAGAGTTATTTCTTCCACAGTGAAATTCTACTTAACAGTAATACTATGATGATGGACACGAGTAGCAACCAGATGAAGCCGTTGCGCAGATCAATTTTAATGATTAACGGCGGGGCGATATTGTCGCTGCTTTCAAGAGTGTCGATTTCGCGGTAAATAGCATTTAATTCATCAGTTGTTTGTGCGCGAAAGAAGAGCCCACCGGATTCTTTTGCGATGGCCCTCACTGTATCTTCATCCAGATCAGCCGCGGCTGATTGAAACTGCTGTTGCGCCTGTGCACTGCTGTCTCTGCCAAGTCCGATGGTATAGACCCTGATGCCCAATGTTCTGGCCAGTTTGGCGGCATCTTCTGGTTCGGCGGTACCGGCGTTGTTGGTGCCGTCAGATAACAACACGATGGCTTTGTCTTTTGCCGGGTCTTCACGAAGGCTCTGCAGGGCAAGGCCCATTGCATCACCCATTGCTGTGGTTCTGCCAGCCATGCCAATACCACTGCTTTGTAGTACATGGACAACGGATGACAGGTCGTAGGTTAACGGTGAGCCGATAAACGCTTCAGAGCCAAACATGACCAGACCTACGCGATCACCAATTCTATTCTCAATAAAACCACTGGCGATATTCTTGACGACAGTGAGTCGGTCAACTGCCTCATCATCGATCGAAAAATCACGTCGCTCCATACTGGTTGAAAGGTCGATGAGCACCGACATCGCGCGCCCGCTTGCTTCTTGTGCCGTGGTGTTTCGTGGTAACCCCGGTTGTGCAATAGCGATAAGTAGCGCCAGCCATGAAAGCCACAGCATCATTAGTTTCCATAGTCGGCGGCTTTTAAAGCGATAAGCGGTCGCCGTGTTTTTTTGTAGGTGTTCAAAAGCGCTGGCAAGGCGTGGCACTACTTTGATGGCGTTGTCTGTATTACTCCGCCGTTGCGCATAAAGAGCGATAAAAGGCAGGGGCAGCAATAAGAAAATCCATGGCCAGCTGAACTCAATCATCCTGCCACTTCCGTCGTCGAATGAGTCTTCGAAGCGTGGTATAGATTTTTGGATTCAGAGACTGTTGCTGCTGCGATGGTTGATACAGCGCATCTCCAAACAGTTGTCCCTGTCCGGTGGTGAAGAACTGAGTGCTGAAAAAGTTGTCCAGGTACGCCAGCCATGCGCTGCCGCTTAAGTGCCTGACATTGGGGCTGCTGTCTTTTGTGATGACAATGCGTTTTAAGAGCTCTGCGGTTTGCAGTGGTGCTGCCGGTTCAGCGTTGCGTTGAATTTCTCTGAGTTCCCGGGTGGCTGTTGCAGCCCATGAATTGTTCTGCTTTATGCGGCGTTGCAGTAATGCCGCGGCGGCAACGGCAATGATCAATCCGGCGATCAGCAGTGGCCAGACTGAAGGTTCAGCGGGGGCAGGCGGCAGGTGTATATCACGCAACTGTGCAAGCAACTGAGTGGCATCTTGGGTATCCACGCTTACAAGAATGACCTTTGCTGTAGCTCGGCCAGAACTGATATCTCTGAGTGGCTGGTATTGTGAATTAGTAAAGGGATGCCAGCGTGGTTGAATTGGTCAATCTGCCGGTCAATATTATTGTGCAGCTTGTCTTTCATCGCCGTTTGGCTTACACGATTTACTGAGGCAGTACCTACAGTAGCGTTGTTCCTGAACGGGTATATCCCGTGAGGCAAACTGTTAGCTTCAAAAGGGTCCAGTATAAGTATGGCAATCATCCGACCAATATGGCCACTGACCGAAAGCTCTTTTTGCCATTGGTTGTCTGTGTCTGTATCAAAGCCCGAGAAAACAAACCAGCTGTCAGCCTGTCTTTTGGGCAGGTTAAGTGTGCTAAGTAAGCCGGCCAGTGGTGGATCTGGTTGGTGGTTTGCGTGACTGGCTTTGGCAAATTCATGGGCAATTAATTCACACGCTTGTAAAACCCCTTTTTGACCTGCAAGCGGGCGGCTGAACTTTTGCCCGCGGTCAGTTTGGACGACAGCTGAGCACCGGCTACCAGTGTCACTAGCCCGCCACAGCACGCTGGCAGCAAGTTTACCCGCCCGCACCGCACGCAAGCAGTTGCTGCCACTGAACATGCCGGGTCGAAAATCTACTGCCACTGTGGTTGTGTGTTCACGTTCTTCGCGGTAGACGCGAGTGTACGGTTCGTTGCTGCGGGCGGTAACGTTCCAGTCGATGTGTCTGATGTCATCACCGGCAGCGTATTGCCTTAAATCAACAAACTCCACACCTTGGCCGCGGCGATTGCTTAGCCGTTGCCCGAAAAAATCACTCTGGCCTTTGGTGGTGGTGCTTCGCACATTCTGAAATGCGTGTCGCGCATCAATAAGTGACTGCAGTGTCAGTGACGTTTGCGGGTGATTGACCCCGGCGTTTTGCATTGAATTAGATGGCATTGCAGCGGCAGCGCTTACACGACG
>JAVCKV010459915.1:0-12074 GCA_032274145.1 Herpochondria borealis | reverse complement strand
GGACATGTGGCGCATTTTCACCAATTGCATCAAGTATCACACCCATCCCAGCAACAAGGACAATGCCGTCCCCGCCTTTATTTCGATTGCACTGCACCTGCGCGATTATTTCAATGCTCTGTGGCAAGAATACATGATGCCCAGTAGTTGTGTGAATAATGCGAAAGGAGGCAATAAGAGTGCCTTTGAACAACGTGCTGCTGATCGATTGACGAGATTGGCCGGAACGGGAACAACAATGTTGTCCAAAAAGTGTCTCGACAAGATTGTCACGGCGCTCGGTGACTTTTTGGCACAGGAAGGACTCGTGGATGCTCTCGATCAAGATGTCATTTTGAGTAACGACGACACTGGTGATTACGAATTGTTTTGTGACAATATCAATCAATTCCGTCAACGCTTGCAAGAAATCATGACGTCGGACCACGAGTATACCTTGGATGAAATGGTGCGCGATTTGGGACGCTGCCGCGACGATTTGTTCGAATCCAGTACTACGACGCGCGTGACCATTTGCCATGGCCTCGATCGACTCCTGGGCAAGATTCTAGTCATGAAAACATCCTGTCGTGGCGTCAATCAATCTTCCATTTGGGGATTCATGGCGGCCGCCATTTGGGCACGGGAGTCGTCGAAAAAACCCTATTGGCTCGCCCTCGTCTTGGGCATTTTGGCACCTGCCTGTCAACGTGAAGAATGGCACAGGGAATTGACGACGCGCAATGAAACCCGCTTGCCGGAAAAGTTGTTATCCGAACTGTCGAAGGAGCAAGGAGCTTTTGTAGCAAGACCTCTCGACCCCACAAATGTCCCAATAAAACCCTCTCTTGTCACTATATTGTATGAGCAATCCTCGCGCAACTGAGAAGACAGGTGCCACTGTGAGAAGTACATGTAGAGTACACAACAACAACATTCCACAGAAACAGCTTCATTACATTGCTGCTTCATCATGTTTCGGTTCTTAAGCCTCTTGGCTTGCCTCTTTGTCTCCCTTTCTCATGCTACTGGTGAATTTGAAGCAGTATTGGGACTTCATGATGATCCCAATCAACTTCTCCAGCCGTCGGTAAAGTCGAAACACGTATGTACACCTCCAGTAGCAGCTATTTATTTAGCTGTCAATTTCCAACTATAAAATTTCATAAACTCACGACAATGGTGCACCTCTTAGAGCGCATCAACGGCAGTATCAGCAACACTTACCGCTCAATACAAAGCTCTATAGCCTTACTAACACACCAACAACCCCCTCCATTGAAAGAATCACTTAATTCGAACGATCACAGCAGATTTCAGATCTACATCCCTACTACTAACAAATACACGTACCCGTGGGAACCATACAAACACCTCGCCATGGCAGCCGAGGAGAGCCATGATGAAGGCGACAAACAGTCGGCAGGATCCAAACCGGACAACCTGTATGATGATCCTATGACCCACAGAACCATCACCATGGAATATATCCTGGACACTACCCCCAACACGGCCTGTACCGACTACATCAAAAAACTCAATGTCATGAACAATCTTATAGCCAAGACCCCGTTCAAAGGTGCCATGGGCGAAGAGTCTAACGCGTACAAACACGACGATCTCTACACCCACAATGCGCTAGCCAAATGTACTATCATAGGATACCGTATCCTTTACAATAAGAAAACGCTCGATCCCTCGATGATGCACAGAGCAGCCAAAGAGGGTCTTGCGGCCATTGATTGGACTAACGTCTTCACCAAAGTCGTTCTTCGAGATGAAGCTATCGACAGCATAAATGACACGGACATGGAAATCCTAGGCATCTTTATGACACGCCTCTCATACACGCCACCATCCAACCTCTTCCATAGCAAAAAGAGCAAGGCACAAGGTACAAATTTGACAAGAGCATGGTATGGCGCAAAGACAGCTGTTGGCAGCTGGTATGCAAAGCACAAGAAGACAGGGCAGTCCAAGATCAGTTGGGCACCTGTAGACAACAACAAGATGGAAGTCGATGAAGATGAAGAGGAAGAAACGGACAAGGCCAAAGCACCAAACCTCGTAGCCTTCGATGAAGACGACGCGGAACCAGACATTGCAAAGATAGTCCCTATCACACCCGACAAGCTTAATAATAAGAACAATCGGGGCCCCCCGAAACATCCAGGGAAAGCGCCACCCAAGCCGAAGAAACTCTCTGCGGCGGAACTAGCACAGAAGCGTACGCATACGGCACGCATTAATCTTGCATACAAAATCCCCGACGAAGCTTCGGAAAAAAACAAGAGCGCCACGGATGTATTCCTGGTCATGTGGAAAGACATGCTCTCTGAGTTTCAACATAGAGACAAGTCCATCATCGTCCTTCCGTGGAGAAAGGCAGACATGCACACCAAACCAGCTTTGAAAAAGCCAGACGACACACCGGAGAAGATATCAGAATTCCGCATTTACTCGGATCGCTGCCGGCCCAAAAAAGGGTCAATGTGCTGGTTCAAAGTACACTTTGCATGCGACGGAAAAATTCATCATCTCACGTGCCTAGACTCTAGCGATAACACAGGATGGTACGACGACAACGACTCCAAAGGATACGAATGCTGTGTACACGACTCTGACGACCCGGTACCAGTAGGAGACTTTGTCTACTCGGGCGGCTTCATCGATGTCACGCACCTACTCAAAGTCATCCATGAGGCTGCGGCAACCAAATATCAAGGCAAGCTCTCCATGGGATGCCGCTGCCGCACCATTAAAGAGATGGCCAAACCAGTCACCTTCAATTGGACAATGGCAGAGAACCAACTGGTAAACGTCGAAGCAGATCGCGCCGACGCAGCCAAAGTCAAGATCCTACTTTACAAATTGTTCAATCCCAAAATCCCGTTCCTCGACAGGCCCGGGAGTTACAACATCTGCCTTCTTCCCGACAAGTCACTAATGACAGAAGGCACCCAAGGACTACGTCTCCGAAACGCTAGTCTACTCAAACACAGTGCAGTCGTCCAGTCACTGGGCCTCATCAAGAATTATGATGTCAAGCTTCTCCATGACGAAGCATATGTCGATGGTGAACAAACGTGCCTTCGAGACTTCCTACTTCGCTTAACTCACCCCCTGGTCCCATCGGGTGAAGAGGGAGAACCGAAAACTAAACCTCTCTTTCACTCCGTTAATTTTGCATCCTCCGGTCCAGATGCCACTAGAGGATGTGTGTACTACACCGCCTACAAGGACAGACTCCCGCAAGCATCACAACTAGTGAGTGCGATCCCGGCACTGATTGCGCATATGTTCGACAGACCAACATTAAAAAAGTGGTTCCACGCAACATCGGTTCCTCTCGCAGACGAGGTAGAACTATCATTTGATGATGCGGGCAATTGGGATGGAACATGGACCACGGCAGATGATGGATTACTGGAGGATATCATCTTAGATGATATGGATGTTGGCAACATCCAACTGGATGGCATCGAAGCAGCGTTTGCGGAAACAGACAATCGAGTCTTCCTCGAAACAGATGATGCATCCGCGAAGTCCTTTGGGACGGTTCTCGGAGCAAAAAGTGCGACCCAAACTCAGCAAGAAGGCGCGGCAGCCTCTGCTGATGACGAAGCTGCCACCACAGAAGATGCTCAGGCATCGGCTGGAGGTGGCGGCGATGCTGGCTGAGCAACGCGGCCAGTCTGATAGGCGGAATCAGACTGGGAGAGCCACAAATCCCCGCACCGCGGCCAACGCAACACCACCAACAACAGAAGAAACACGATCATACTATGGAGACATTGCCGGACCAGTACGACCCGGGGAATTCAGGATAAGCACATCTAATATTGATAACTTACCGTTTACCAAAGATGACTCCACATATAATCGAACAACCGGATCTAAAGACTCAAAGAATGAACGAATCTTTTCCGGTATCAAGAATTATCAAATAGACATAACATTGCTTCAAGAAACAGGATTAAACTGGAACAAGATAAAACGGGAGGACGGATGGCGAGCCAGAGCAGAGATGTATCTTGACCGTCATGATATGAAGACCCATACTAGCCACAACACCAATGATATCACAGGCAACACACAGCAAGCAGGAGGTACAGCTATAGTCACACATGGCAAGCTCGCACACTTTGGTATGGGCGCAGGAAGTGACACGAGTGGTCTGGGTAGATGGACATGGGCTAAGTACAGAGGTCGCAATGACATGAAGCTCCGCTGCGTCAGCATATACAAGCCAGTCAAACCATCCACCAGGGGCCCAAAGACAGTTTGGGCACAACACAAAGCTTACTTTCAAGCGACACAGGATGACCGATGTCCACGCATAGCATTCATGGAAGATCTTAAAGCAGCTCTAACGGCCTGGATTGCGGAGGGAGACCAGATCATTGTTGGTGGCGACATCAATACGAACATAAAACATCACACGGTCAGCACCCTCTTCGGAGATCTCAACATGCGCAATGTCCTCTTCGAAAAGTACGGATCTGACAATGCACCAACGACCTATCTTGAAACTGAGAGTGATCGAGCGGTAGATGGCTTATGGGCAACCCCAGGCATTCACATCACGCGCGGAGGATACCTGGAACCAGGCGACTTCCCGGGCAACCACTCCCTCATATGGGCCGATATTACATTCATCTCGGGACTGGGACATGATCCTCCACTCCCACGCACGCCCCAAGCTAGACGATTGAAATTACACGATTCCCGAACAAAAAAGAAATATCAAACAGCTCTAGAGTGTATGGTCACTAAGAGCAGAATACACGGTCGTCAGTTAGAACTGGAAAAAACCTCGAAGTTCGGCATACACCCCACTCCACGGGATGCTGCAGAAGCTAATGCTATCGATGATATACTTCAAATCATGATGATGAAAGCAGAACACAAATGTAGGAAGTTAAAAATGGGGGGCGTTGCCTTCTCCGAAGCTACGGCAGGTCCACTCCGACGCATTGATTTCTGGGAAACAGCGATGAAACGAAGGCGCCGCAACAAAGTCAGCTCCAGAATGCTCCGTAGGAAGAAGAAGAAAGCCAATATCACCATCGATACATCCACTCTCTCACTGGCAGACATGCAAGCACTCCTGGATAAATCATATGGGGACTATAGAAATGCCAAGCGTAACCATCGAGAACACCGCACCACGTTCTTAGATACTCTTGCACCCAAGGACAGAGACCGCTTACTAAGAGTAGAAGCACAACGCCGACTTGCCTATGCATCCAAACGAGTCACAGGTAAACTGGCCAGCAAAAGCGTCACGAAACTAGAGATCGATGGACGAGAATGCACGTCCAAAGAGGAAATTGAAGACACTCTCATTGAGACAAATCATGCCAAGGTTCACTCTAGTGAAGATACTGCATTCCTAATGCAACCCTTGGTGGGAGAATTCGGCTATGATCTCAACTCGGAGGCATTTGATCAAACTCATGCCGGAACGTATGTCCCTCCACCGGACACACCCCGCTATGCCAAAATACTTCTCAAAGGTCTGAAAAGACCTGATCTACTCTTCCCGGACACGTTCCGACCACGAAGACACATCTCTACGCCAGATCACAAGAAGGGATGGCGCAAAGTGAAAGAACAAACCTCGTCCGGCATGTCAAATCGACATTTTGGAATGCAAAAAGCCAATGCAGAAATACCTATACTGGCAGAATTGGATGCATCCATGCGATCGTTTGCGTACACTACAGGGTTCTCATACAAACGATACGAGCGAGGTCTTGACGTACAACTGCTCAAACGCAAACGCGATTATCGCGCGCACAAGCTGCGTACTATTCTGCTGACGGAAGCCGATTTCAATATGAATAACAAATGCATTGGTCAAGATGCTATGAGGTTTGGTGAACGCAACAATCTACTCAATCCACACAATTATGGAGGACGTAAGAACCTGAGAGCTACGGAAGTCAGCATGAACTCTACCCTGACATGTGATAGCATACGTGGACGCCGAGGCCGCGCTATTATCTCGTCCAACGACGCTAAAGGGTGCTATGACCGCATTGCACACATTGTGGTAGCCCTGGCGCTGATGCGATTGGGCATTCACAAAGCATGTCTGCAATCCATGCTAACTGCGATTCAACGAATGGAACACCACATTCGTACGGCCTTTGGAGATTCCGATAAGACGTACGGTAACAATCCCACTGAGACACCGCCGCAAGGCATGCTACAAGGGAACGGAGCAGCTCCAGCGGGCTGGACAGCAATTAGCACAGTATTAATCGACGCTCTTCAAGATGCGGGATTTGGCTACAAACAATGGTCAATGATCCGCCACCGCGCCATCAATATTACATGCTTTGCATTCGTGGACGACACCGACCTGATACACACGATATTAGATCCAGCGGTGCCCACGACCACCCTTATTGAGGAGGCACAAGACCTCCTTAAGCTGTGGCACGGCCTGATCAGAGCGACGGGCGGAGATCTCCACCCAGACAAAAGTTATTGGTACTTAATAGAAATGGAGCATGTTGACGACAAATGGCAATATAAAACGGCCATGGATGCGCCTGGGGACATCTACCTAACCGGCAATCCACAGAAAGTCGACCGCCTCGAACCATCCGTCGCTCAAGAAGCTCTCGGAATTCAGTCGAGGCCAGACGGCCTGATGACTGATCAAGTGGCATACATGACGGAGAAGATAACGGAATGGTGTGATGCAGTGCGGACCAAACGAGTGGACAGAGGCGAGGCCTGGTATTGCTTCAACAGCACAATCATGAAAACACTGGAATATCCACTCCTAGCAACCTCCCTCACACGAGAAGAAGTCGACAAACTGATGAGCCCACTTCTACGCACGATCTTACCCCTCTGTGGCGTCCAAAGCCGCCTTCCTCGGAAACTTGTCTATGGAACTCTGCGATCACGTGGCCTGAATGTACACTATCCATACTGGACGTCCTTAATCCAGAAACTCCAAGCGATAATGCGCCATCAATCGAGACAAACCCCATCTCGTGATCTTCACGTCGAAACAATGGAACTTCTTCAGATACACATCGGCTCCGAAATACCATTCTGGGAATTGTCATACGCCCAATATGGACACTTGGCACCGCGCAGCTGGATGAAACATGCATGGAGCACGCTAGATGAAACGCCCCTAACCTTCCGCGGCCCGAATATTTGCATCGGAGCGTCTCGAACTTGGGACGTCCACATAGCGGATCATATCACGGCTCTGGGTTACACCGAAAGTCAACAATGCTCCCTCAATGATTGCCGTCTTCGTCTGGGTGCCACAACACTAGCCAACATAACCAACGCTGAAGGAACACACATTACTTCGGAAGCCTGGCAGGGCCTACCACAGCCTCATTTTTTGGTGCACTGGAAACATTGGCCAAAGACATATGCTCCCACTAACGCTCAATGGACACTCTGGAGAACTTTCCTGACCAATGCATTCCTGGACCCGCATCAAACCCATCGCAAACTCTCCCGTCGTCTGGGACCATGGCTACAACATCGTGACACGACCTGGCGATGGTGGCTGCAAACCAATGGCATCCTGTATGAGCACACAGCTTCCGATACCTGGCGCAAATGGACCACCACGGCAGGCAGACGCACTCGCCGCTCCCAACAACACTACCATGATCCGGTTGATTGTCCCAACCCTGATGCACAAATGGATCTTCACCGCGTATGTATCTCCCGTGTCAACGAGTTGGTTGTCGCAGTTAGAGGCCGCCGTGGGCTCCGCCAACCTCAATCACCACCTACAGCTCCTACTCTCTCAGCGACTCTCGCAGAACTACCAGAGTCGGCGCATTGGGCGCTGCAACGCATCACTGATCACGATAACGGCATCACTATCGCGGCAGCAATAGCTGGAGGCATAGCAGTGGCAGTCAGCGATGGCTCTCTCAAGGATATACAAGATACACCGTTTGGCACCGCCGCATACATCATTCAAGGAGCGAACTCTGACAATGAAATAGTGGGCGTCAACCGAGTTCCTGGACCAATCAATCCAGGGGACTCCCATCGATGCGAACTTGCAGGGTTGTATGCTATTGTTCTCATCATACATGCTATATGCAAACTCCATCACATAACCAATGGATCTGTCACCATTGCATGTGATAATATGCAAGCCATTCGAACCTTTGACGTCGAGTTCGTGCCAAACCCTCAGGGCCCCAACTTTGATCTCGTCAATGCCATTTGGACACTTCTACAAACATCACCCATCACATGGAAGCCACAACACGTCAAAGGCCATCAAGACGACGTCGGCCGCCGCCTCACCCGCCTCGAAACTCTCAATTGTGCAATGGACCTTCTGGCGAAGCAATACTGGATCCATCTAGCGTCCAACCCAGCAGTAGCCATGCCTCCTCATCTACCTATTTATGGTGAAGGATGGCAAGTATGGTGCGGTGATCGAAAAATTGTCCACCCAAATAGCAATGCACTCTATGCCGAAATTCAAGAACCCCTCACCCAACTCTGGTGGGTTCGAAACCGTCATATCCCCAATGCTGCTTCCCCACTTATTGACTGGGAAGCTACTGCAGCCATGATGCACTCTCTACCAGCCGCAAACCGCCGATACGTCACCAAACACGCATCCAACAACTGCGGAGTAGGCACTACCTTGGTCAAGTGGAAAAAACAAGACGATCACAACTGCCCACGATGTGGCGAAAGGGAAACAACAGCACATGTTATCCGCTGCAACGGCTTTGATGCTACCGTCGAATGGAACAAGAGCTACACTAAACTTCAAGAATACCTGTCCTCCAATCGCACCGATCCGGCACTCCAAGAAGCCATCCTACTAGGACTCAAACAATGGCGTGCCCGACTCCCAATTCCTCGCGCCGGCATACCTGCAGATCTCCATTCCACTATCCAACAACAATGCACTATAGGCTGGCATCGACTCTTTGAAGGCCTCCCTGCCAAAGCGTGGCAACAGCGCCAACTCCAGTACATGTCCCTACACCGCATCCGCATGTCTAGTCGACGCTGGATCCGTGGAGTGTTAGTGCACATCCACCATCTCGCGCGAAATCAATGGCGCCACCGCAACCACATCAAACATGTGCTTGACAAGCCACGCCACAAGCGAGCACTGAAACTACTCAAAGAACGTGTCATCTATGAATACACGCTGGGCCCTGATACCCTAAATGACGGTGATCGTACTGTGTTCCGGCTACCACTGGTAGTCATGCTCCAGCGCACAGCACCATTCCTGAAATCATGGTACACAAATATCAGACAAGCCCGCCTTCGCTACATTCAAATCACACATGATGCTGATGCCACTCTACTACAGACGCAAGCAGACTCAGCGCTACTACAATGGATGAAAGGGATACCAAGATAACGGTATTCTTATTTTCTTTATTTGCCAGTCCACCGCTGCAAGTTCGTTGACTTCCCTATTAGACATGCCCAATACGCATGTCGTCCTCTCTCTGTGTTAATGTTGTCCCGATGCGGATCCACTACTCCCATCCAGACTTCGTCAACCATCCCCTACATTATCGATCCCGAAGTAATATGTCTTTCTTCCAAAATTTTGAGATCTGATGAGATCTCAAGCCGCCAAAGATGCACTCAATGCACCGCCAATACCAGTTCTACCACCACCACCACCACCACCGCTGTTACCGCCACTATCATCATCGTCATCATCGTCGTCTTCCTTCCGAGGTTTTTTGGTGGGTGTGCAGAAAACAGGAGATGTGTAGTCGGCGTCGTCGATTTCCTCTTGCACTGCTGCTTCCCACTCGGCCAAATCATCCTCCAATTCATCGGTGAACTGAGCTTCCATGCTTGCACGCTCTGCCGTCCAGAGCTGATCCAAAGCATCTCCTTGTACGAACCTTCCAGCCTCATCACGATATCCCGCCTCACGAGCGTTCAATCGAGCTTCAATGGCAACCAGAGCAGTTCGACGCATAGCGCCACTTTCCAAGCGAAGAGCATCTTGACGAATCATGGGCATCATGCTGGAGCCCGAGACCTCGTAGAATCGGAAGTGCTTCCCATCGAAGGTACCGTTCTTGGTCAAATGAGCTCCCTTGGACTTCGACTTGAAAATAGCGTATTCTTGAGGATAACTCAATCGGTTAGTCAACGGAACAGACCAACGTGGCATGTTACGAGATACCCAGGAGTCTCGAGCCGCCTTCCTCGGAAGACGACGCTTGCTTCGGGGACGCTTGGCATTCACCACCGCAGGTCCTTCACCATCGCTTTCGGAATCGCTTGAGCCGCCACTGACCGCCATGATCGCAGCAAGCATACCGCCGTAGAGGATGGCACCGCCGATGAAAGGTAGCATGATGAGAGTTGAAGGTGTTGGTTTAATTTCTTTCAGAAGTTGAAAACAATTGCTTTCGGGGAAGAACTGAAGTTGTGACCTTCATTCGACCTCCTCTCTTTCTTCTCCTTTTCCTTCCGGCACCCTTCTCATTGGCGTTCGCTGCGTAGCCCCTGGTACAATTTCTACTGTGCGACGCGACCATCAACCACTCTACCAATACCGTTTCGTGGCCCTCTCCGCGTGCCTACCCACGCTGCTGGCCCACGTTTCGCGTCTTCTCCGACCGCATCACCCACGCTCCTCCATTCCTCGCTGGCTGCACGCAAGCCGCCACGCTCCCTCTCCCACTTCGTCAACCCCAACCCTCCCGACACGACTCTAATGTCACGACATACATCCACGTCGATCCCTACCCCTATCCCTATCCTACCATCACTCAGCTTCGTATCCTGAGTTTTCCCCTGCTTTATTATTATTTTCTGCCCTTCTTCTCTACAGAGCCATCTACTCTGTATCACCACCGTACGGCCACGGTCTCTCATTTGCTTTGAGGAGCAGTGAGAGCTTTCTTTCCTCAACATACAAAAGTAAAATCTTATCCTACCGACGCATCAACCATATCCTTCCGATGCCTGCACCGCAATCACTGTCCCTTTCACAATGAACCACACAATCCCACCCACAAAAGAATCTAACCCTTGCTACTGTTTAATCCTACATGACCAGCCTTCCGACAGAGTGCGGGATGGACCAACTGGGTGTAGTAAAAGCTCCCATGGAGCGACATGCTTTAGAACGCTATCTCGTTAGTATAGTGGATAAGCATCGTAAATCGTTGAGTTATTATTATGGTGTAAGATTGGTCGTGAGTGGGGCACATGGCCATCCGGAAGGTGTCAATTTTCCTGCGCACAATGTCGTGACCCACCTGGCAGGAGTCCCTGGCTTTCTTCTTTTCCAAGAACTCACTCGCGTGCTCGATGCCATTGTCCTGAACACCGGGCAGCTGGAAGTGAATAGTGTTCCCGGTTGTGGTCACTTCTCCAAGCAAGTCGGCACCCTTCATCCACTGCAACTTTGCCTGGCAGTCACCCAAACCGACTATGAACGTAACAACCGCCATGTCGCCACGGGGTGGCAGATAACCTTTGTTGGCAACACACTCGAACTTGTCTGTGGCGTGCGAGCAGAGTAGGTAAGAGGAGTCCTGGTGACGGTGGTACGACGCTTGTCTCCCGACCTTTGTCAGCAAAAGATTGCCCACGAACCTCTGGAGGAGACAGCAGTCTTCCTCCAGGATGTCGTCGAGGCAGAATCCGTCCAGCTCACTGTCATCCTCGTCACCCGCAGCCGTGGGCAAAAAACCATCGACCAACTGTACCACCTGTGCCAGGGTGAGGTTTTGCAGTGGGTTTGTTGGCAGAACTGGGAAGAAGGCTGTGTCTTCATCTGCTTTCCCCCTGTTTGGCCCTTCCTGTTCCTCCTCGTCGACTCCCTCCATTCTTTGACCTGCTGTCTCCTCTATGTTCCTGGTTGACTCTTCCCCACTGCTACCTATTGACGCCTCATCGGACATGCCTTCTTCACTTGCGAAGGACTCATCGTCACTAGCACTGTCTTCGTCGTCTGCAAAGGACTCCTCGTCACCAGCAGCTGGAGGATTGTTTCTTCTGGTATTCTTCTTGTTGGCCACTCGCTTGCCGACTTCTTCCAAAAGCTGGTTGGCATAGTCCAACACCTTGTTGGCTAG
>JAVCKV010459805.1:0-12075 GCA_032274145.1 Herpochondria borealis | reverse complement strand
AAGCGATCTACGCCCCATCAGCCGCCTATGGTCACTTTGGCCGCGTACCGGGTGCAAACGGCGAGTTCTCTTGGGAAAAAGTTGATTTGGTCGATGAGATTAAAGCCGCGCTTTAGAGGCGTATTTACATTCTAAGCTTAAGCCTATGGGGGGTACTCTTTCCCATAGGCTTTTTTATGTCGTTTTATTAGCATAACGCTCGCTAATGGAAAAAAGTCTAGACGCCGGAACTGAATATTGTTTGGAACAGACTGATATTGGATTTTCCGCTGGTACGCTATCGGTGTTAGTTACAACTGAACTGGTTGCGATCACGCATTTAATATTGGCTCAGCATATACCCGAGATAATAGTCCGCAAAATCATGGGTGGGAATGTGAAACGGTTTTGTCTGATAATTTGCCGATATAGACGTGAAAAAATTATGCTATCGGCTCGCCACAAGGTTTTTCCAAGTTAAAGTGGTCTTCTGCCCAATAATAGGCATCGGGAAAATTTTTGGGCTGCGGGGGTATCTTTTCGTTGGGCTTTAGGCGTGCCAAAAACCCTTGAGGACTGGGTATATAAACACCTGCGTCATCTGTGATTCTATAAGACATAAAGTTTGTAAGTTTTTTGACAGTGACCGCTTTCCCCTTTTTCAAGGCTATTGGATACCTCCATTTAGAAAGTGCGGTTTTTGAGGGTGTTGAGAATACCTCATCTGTACAATAAGGCGTCTGAACGTTTTTTGGTTTACCCGTTTTATCAACATCATAGAGCAAACAACAATATCCGCTATGCGAAAGGTTTGGCGGCATGGCCGCTGGAAATCGTTTAATCTGTTCTAATTGCTCTTGGGTGTAAGGAAATGCCTCTGTTTGCGCAATACAAACGGCAGGTGCTGCGCTAAGGCTCAGGATTAGACAGATATATCGTAGCGGTTTTATCATATGACAGTCTCTTAAAAAAAAGGAGGCTAACGACCTATTAAGGGGTGTTCTGAGCAGCATTCGGCACATGTTTCTCAACGGATTTTCCCATCGTAGAGGCCATATCCGTCATGCTTTCTAGCATGCTGCCCATGGCATCTTCATTGCCCATAACCGCAAACATTGTGTCCATAAGCGCGTTGAAATCAGGCATGCCATTTGCGTCTTTTTTATCCATCGCGCCAGATTTTTCGATCTGCTCACTAAAGGCTTTGGCCGTGTTTTTCATTTGTGATGATAGCTTATCATCTTTCATCATGCCTATCATATCACCCATCAGGCCGTTAAGGTCAGGCATGGCTTGGCGCGCGGCGTCAAGTTCGACGCGGCTTGGCATTTGAAGCGTGTCAAGCGATTGCGTTGTCGTCTTAGCGGCAGGCGCGACGGGTTTAGGGTCGGGGTGGGCAAAGGCTGAAGCGGCAAAACTCATGAGCGCAAGAGAGGCGAGGGTGGCTTTCCACATGAAACGATCCTTTCGTTAGGAGCCTCACCCTAGAATATTTAACATGAACGCGCCCCTAACGGCATTAACCCTGTTTTTAGGTGTTTTTGCGGCGTCTCCAAAAGCGCCTCAAGAGCCAGAGGGCGGGGATAATGAGGATAAACCACGGCAAGATATAGGCTATGACATTGATGACACTGAAGATCCAGGGTACAAGAAGCAGCATATCAGAGAAAGGAAGATTCCAGTTATTGCACAGTTCTCCCACTGGGTATTCCCTGATGCAGCATCCTTTGGGGGGGACATTCTGGACATGAATGAATATCCTCTCAACGCTAGTGTTGAGAACTTCTGCCGTGCAGTGCTGATACTGTATCACCCATTTAGGACACTTCAGGATATCACTATCGATGGGTCCTTTCACAGGAAGTTCATGCAGCTCTCTTCCAGCATTCTATGCCTGGAAGAATCCGTGATGTTCTTTTCAATGTCCAGATGTTCTACAACAGCTCAAGACTGTCACCAAAAGAGGACCCACTCTGGAACCGCACCACTGCATTTAAGTGCAGTAAGGAGGATGGTACACCCCAAGACAATGAGGAGGAAGAAGATGATGATGATGACTTCTTCGATGGTGTATTTCAGATGTTAGCACAGCAGTCGCAGAAGGAGGTAAAGGACAACTTGGAAGATTGCATAGCCAGGAAGCTGACCTTGCAAAACATTAGAAAAGCAGGTGGACGTGGCTGTGGGTTTTACAACCTGCCACCAGTTGGAAGTTGCATACCAGGGCTCCCCCAGGGTACAAGTTCTGGAACATCAAGGAACGTTCCAGCAGAATTCATCTCCCGCATACCCAGCAATGTTGGAAATGCACCTGCAACTTCAACTACAGCCAACAATGGCCCCCCTTTACGTGATAAACCTACACCACTGCACCTCATGACACTGACTTACAGGAACACAAGGAGGAGGGTGGATGAAGACTTGTCAGAAGATGACAATACCCCACGGGAACCTGACGTTGCAGCTGATGGTACTGCATTCTCTATAGTGAAATGGTCTGAAAGGGAAAGCCTCAATCTAGACCCTGAGCAGCAGGTAGCATTCCAGATTGCAACAGCTGCTTTTATACTGACTTACTATGAAGATGCAGGGACGGTGGACCCATCTATTTACAGAGATGACAGCAGCTGTCTGAATCCCAGTCAGATAAGAAAAGACTTCAAGGAAGAAACAAAGAAACTTGGACTCTTGACAAGATTGAAGAGTAATACACCCTTATGCATGTTCCTGGATGGTGCTGGTGGTTCTGGGAAGAGCCGCGTGGTCAAGGAATTAATTAAGTATGCAAAGGAGTACACCAGCAACTTGAACCTCCAATTTGACATGAGGACCATTGTTGTAAGTGCAATGTCAGGTGTTGCGGCAGTATCAATTGGAGGAGAAACAACCCACTCTGTGTCCTACTTCAAGAAGGAGGTCCCTCTTGGTGACACTACCTGGGCCAATGCTCGTCTCCTCATAATTGATGAGGTGTCTTTCATGAGTGCAAGGGAAGTGGACACACTGGATGAGAAACTCAGGCAGTTGTTGGGACGCCCTACACTGTTTGGTGGAATCCACATTCTCTTCTGTGGTGATTTCCGACAGCTTGAGCCTGTAAAGGGCAGTCCTTTGTACTCTCCTCTTCAAACTGACAAGAAATGGGTCTCCGCAATTAACTCCTATGTCGAGCTCTTAGGCCTTCACCGGTTTGAGGGTGACCCTGAGTGGGGTAAAATTCTTGGAAGAATCAGGAAAGCAGAATACAACCAACATGATATTGATGCGATCAATGCAAGGTTGGTGAATGACCACATAAGTATTCCTGGCAATGTTTCCTACTGTGTGTACAGCAATGCTGATCGGGTGGCAATCAATGCAGGAATGTTTGTAAATATGCTGAAAGCCCACTGGAAATCAGCTCAGTCACGGCCAGAGAACATGTTGGTGGTGAAGGCCAGCAATATGACTCGCGTGTCCAAGTCCAAAAAGAGAACCCCTCTGGGTGAACAGGACAAGCAATATATCTTTGAAAACTGCGGTGATAACTGCCTGAGATCCAGGATCAGGGGTCGCCAAGGAGGGCCCTTTGTGGACCCTATGCTGAAATTGTACCATGGTGCTCCACTTATGCTAGTATCAAATGATGATGTACCAAATGGTCATGCCAATGGAACCAGAGTCATCCTTGAAGCTGTTGTCCTGAAGGAGAACACCACCACAGACACCGTCACAATTGATGGTTGGGAATGTCCTGCTGTGGAAGCTTCTGATGTGGATCATTTGCTATGCAGTCTAGAAGGGAAGCCAGAGAAACTGTTCAAAATTGAGCCCAAGTTGCAAACATGCTCTGTGCGTGCTCCTGTTCCCAGACATCTTGGTGGAATAGTGCAGGCTACACTTCAATTCACACTAGCTCTAATCCAGCTGCCCCTCATCATGAACAATGCAACAACAGGGCATAAGCTACAAGGCCAAACAAAGGATAACCTTGTCATCTCAGTTTGGTCCAAGAGGAGAAACTGGAATTATGTGGCAATGAGCCGGGTTGCAACTAGGGATGGCCTTTATGTGGTGACAAGGCTTCCTAATGATGCTGACTTCTCCATATCAAATGAACTGAGACAAATGCTGAACAGATTGCGGGGTGTTGAAGCTGAGCCCATTGACTGGGACATGGAGAAGGAGCAGGCCATAATTGATTCACGTGTAAGGGGGTACACCTATTCCAGAAGCAGAAATATCACATAACAGACATAACACTCTTACTGGCACTCTCACTAGTACTTTCACTAGCACTCTCACCAGCCACCACGCACAGCAGGTAAAGAGCCTACAAGAGGAGAATTTATATTGCTTTGTATACCAGTGTGATGACAGTACGATAAAGGACTAACCAGTGATACTTTTTATTCCATAGCTTTTTTTCATCCTATCACAACTTTTAGGCCTACTGTGCTGGTGGATTCCCTGTAGAATCAGTACCATGCATATTTTAACACTGTGATTTCACTGGATTTGAAAGTGACGAGACGTTATATGCAAAAAAGCTTTTGACTACTGAGTTTGTATAGTAAGAGGCCTACCGCGAAATTGCAAGACCACCCCCTTTGGAAACCCCCTGTTTAAGTCGTTAGGTAACCTCACGGATTGACATTTTATTGTCACGTTTGGTCGCGAGATCCCACGCACGTCAGAAAGGAAGTGTGCGTCTACGGCAAGTGCCAGGTCGCCTCTCATTATTAAAATTCCACCGCCACTATCACCCATCACAACGAAGCAAGAAAATACAGTATGTGTGTTGGTGTTACAGTCTCACTCGCCCCTCCGACAGCGTTGGCTTGTGGCTATTATCTATGGCACACGGGCCAAAGCGTTACCCTGCAGTATGGCTCATTCCAATATCGGCGCTTCGAAAATGACACCAAGATCTTTCGCTATGGCTTGAATCATCATGGTACTGGTTCTGGCATCCTCCCTGCCCAATCATTTTGGAGCTACAGTGCCGGCCTCATCACATTATCAGCCATGTATCTGGCGCAAGATAACTTGATTTACCAGTGGGAACAGTCGAGAAATCCAACGGCAAAAAACACAACCAACACATTCGACAACAAGCATTTTCTCCCCCACAAGGCACCTCATCAAGCCTTCCGCCCCCCACAAACTATCCAGGAGCTGGCGGAACGGTTAGGGCCACCGCTCCTGTCACGATTGGGGGCCGCATCAGTGTCTTTCTTTTGCGCGGGCGCTGTTCAAACCTTTGTGGCCGCCTCCTTGCAACCCTACGCCAGGGGTTACTAACTGGCCAAGTTCATCGATGGTGGGTGTTATTAATAATATAAGACTACTGCTACATTTATTTGTCGTTGGTCGATCCGAGGAGCTCAGGAGATTCAATTTCCACGGCAACAATCAATTGGTGACTAGATGATCAATGCCATAGAAATGCAATGACAGCTATTGGTTACATATTGGTTGCACGCAGGGACTACCTGAGATACCGTGTGACGGTCATGATCTGCGCGGTGTACACTACGTTGAAAAGGTTCGTTTTCGTTGAGGGCTACCACCTGGCTGTGGTGCTTCTAGTTGCCTGAAAATGATGAAGATGAAAAAAAAAAAGATGCTGTCAGTTGGAATACGTGAGAAGATTTAGCACAACAGCTTCAGCAGGGTCCAATAAAGCAAACGTCGCGTCACGGGTGACATCAACACCATGTTTTGTTGGCTTCTCATGATTTGTTGATTGCGAAGACTGTTCCCGTACACCTCCCATCACACCAGTGCCAACACAAGCATATGTAGATAATGGAAAAGTCAATCTATTTGGAGCTACAACAGAATTTCCACGAGAAAGTGGAGGGCCTAGTACCATTTCCACACAGACAGGTTCTGAGTGTTCTGAATTCTCTGCATTGGCTATGGTTATGGCTCATCTAAGACCAGCATTTCCGGTAATGGTCAGTGATTTTCGTGCTTCGATTTACACAAAGTTTCTTTACCTACCGTGTAAAGGTCGATGGTGGTGACCAATACCCGAAAGCTCGATCAAGGGCAGCAAGCGAGTGCGCATCCACACAAGAAACATTGACAGTCGTCTGGCGAAAACAAACACGGTGCTCACCCACACAGGAAACATTGACAGTCGTCCGCGAACACATACACGACAATGGTGATCATCCACACAAGAGACATGGACAAAAAATGACAAACACACACAGCCCACCCACAGCACGAACATAGCACTCACAGCAAAACTCCCCACCGCAACACCACAACACTCCTCTCAGCACAGGCATAGCAAACCGAAAGCGACTGTCGACCATTCAGCTTCCCGGTTGCTGAAGATTTTGCGCCCTCCGCAATGATTGAACGAATCCGAAGAAATGGACTTCGGCGTTCAAACGTGTAGAGCGAACAACGTCTATATTTTAAATGCATGTAGCTTGACGCGGCAGAGTACGTACTCCTAGTCCTCCTCTACTAACTACCGATGATCTATTAGCTAATATCCGACCAGGACGATGCATACTGTACACTGTAGACCATCGCCAGCAACATAGCAGTGTTACGTTGGCACTGAACGTATCATTCGAGTAGATAATTAGGGCGAGAGATGCCTCTTTTAGTTAGATAGGGCAATGAAATCATGCTTCCAAATTTCAAAAGCCCAAAGTTGACATAAATGGGTCCTCCATTCGTGCGTGCAGTCATCTTGGATACGGTACTTAGAGAATAAATGTTGGATTTTTCTTCCACTTCAATCCTCCATGCAGTCATCAGGTGATCAGGTGCCTCATTCATCTTTGATGAATGTCAATGCTTATGGTGGCAGCTATACGCTATTCGCATCAAGCAAGCTGTCGAGTTGCAACTATTCTATTCGTACAGTACTTGTTCGTTACAACCTACATACTGTATACCTACCTGCCTGCCGCCACACGACGCTGATGAGAAATGCAACCGCCACAATCATCAGAAACAGATCTCCATCAGTTCAGATCGCTTCAAGCACTGGCCATGAAAGCAGAGAGCCTAAACGAATAGAAGGAAGATCCAGGCGAAGACAAAGAAGAAGGAACATGATTGGATATCAGCACATGCCCCCATCAATATCAACACTGATATCTCTCCTGCTAGTATTGCAATGCATACAAATACAAATACAAATACAAGCTGCACTGGTATGGGAGCCTTTTAATGAGCCAGGGGATCCTACTTGTGCCGATGGCAGTCCAGCAGGTCTCTTTATAGAAGATGTACACGCCGCCAACCCGGTTGATAACACGCGGCATATCATTGTCTTGACGGGAGGGGGAGCCTGTACATCTCCTAATGACTGCAGGGATGCCTATGATATGGAAGCCTTTAAATTTTCCTCGGCTCAGTTGCCCAATCAAATTGCTGGCCATACCATCATCTCTTCCGACCAAAAGCGCAATCCCACCATGCACAGTTACCGAAAATGGTTGCTGCCCTATTGTACACAGGACTTTTTCCTGGGCTCCATCAAAACTGAACAACGAATTCGTGGTGAATTCTTTTCACATGAAGGGGCGAATGTATTGAAAAAATCCCTACAGGTCTGGAAAGACCGGGCCTTGGCCGACCTAAGGGACGATGAAACAATCGAGCAAGTTGTGGTGGTGGGGTTGAGTGCGGGCGCTGTGGGTGTCATGAATCAATTGGCTCTTATTAAACAGGTAGTGCGACAAGCCAATGCCACAACCTCCATCAAATTCATTCTGGACTCTCCGACCGTCATGAGTGATCACCCCTACACGGACAAGGATTTTAATGCCATGATGGATCGTTACGTCAATTTGACCGAACATCCGTACTGCAATCCACGGGCGCCCGTCTCCCAGCTCTACCAACCCATTTCGTCACTCCCCTGCTGTTTATCATCGCATTGCATGATGCGGCACAATCCCAGTTTGAGACAATACTATCATCAACAACAACAACAACAACCTGATGGATTTGAGTCGGATACCATGCTGATTTTGGATTCTGCCTACGATACCTTTGCATTGGCAGCCGGGACTGTTGACGATGGCAAAGAAAAGGACGAAAGCTCCACCACTCCTATAATAGATGGCATCAGTGAGGATCATGAGGATATTGATGATGCTTGGCTGATGGTTGAATCTGCAGGCCGGCGAAAAGCCCGAGTCCTGGAAACTTCCATCATTGCCCAATGGCAAGTACTGATGGAACAACAGCAGCAGGGCGATTCCGGTTTGCTCTTGCTGGACGAGGATCATGGCACTGGAAGCGGCTTCCGAAACTTGCAACAACAAGGCACCAATGATAATGAGAATGATGGTGTTCTCGACACGACAATAAACGTTCCGGGACCACCGCGCATCCAATGGGTCTTCACCTCCTGCGTCACACACACCTTCCTATTGCCCGCTTTAGAGTTCTTGGAGCTCAGTTGCCTTTATGGCAACTACGAGGACGAAGATTTTGATATTGTTTGCAACGCTACCGGGTTTGCTACCCGTTTTGAAGTGGAGGATGTTTCCTTGTATGTCATGACATGGAGAACCATTGATACGTGGGATCTCACTGACTTTCAGGGACAATCTATACATTCGATCATCCAAAAGTTTGTCACTGATTCGGTAACAGGATTAGTACCACACATCACAGAGGAGCAAGCATCATCAAATGCAGTTTCCTTCGTAGATGATGCTTTCCCACAAGTGCAATCTGAGGAACGAAAATTGCAAGCCTTGACAGTCAGTCTTCCAACTTGTTATGGACCCAATTGCGTGCCACTGGGCACGCCTGAGTCGGAGACTCCTTCCTGCCAGGCCTTGGTACAGGTGGATGTCAACTTTCGGACCGTACCCTTGTTATTTATCATCTTATGGACCGTTGTCCTCTTTGGATTTGTCCTCCTCGCCATTATGTTGCGGTTCCAGAGAGCCAGCGAGGAACCCGAACAAGGCAATCAAGAAGCTATTTTGAAAGTATATAGCAAGGGGCATCCATTGTCGGACTGGGAAAGACGCGAACGGGACTCTGCTGCCAAACGAGGCCAACTAGGGGATATGTCGAGTAATAGGGGAGGGAACTTTAGGAGCTTTAGGAGCCTTGGAAGAGGATTCTCGGCCAAAAATATTGGAAAGGATTTTACGATGCGTGGTATCGAGGTTACGACAAGGAAAGGGGCAAAGCTGTTGGACATCGACCGGCTCTCCTTGGCCTATGGAAGCGTCAATGGTATCTGTGGAAGAAGTGGAGCAGGAAAGTCGACCTTGTTGAAAGCGCTGAGTCTGCTGAAGCGATCCGGTATCGACGTATCCATTGGGGTGGGCGGTGGAGCGCTGCGCAATATGCGCCGTGCGTTTCTTCGCCAGGATGACGCCGTAGCCTTTGGCCAGCTCACTCCGTCGGAGTACTTGTACTGGAGCGCAGCAATTTACGGCACCGAGCCTAGCATGTTCGAGAATTTGTATATGTTTGCAGAGGGACTCTTTCATCGTGGCGGCAAGAACGATAAGAACAAAAGAGCAAACGTGCCCAAAAACCTCGACCGAAGTACGGGATCGGAACCGAAAGGTTAGTTGCTTCAGACTGCAACGTTGGCGTCACCACTCAGTTTTTAACAACCATGTCATGGTCGTCGCTTAACTCACTCTTGTTTGCTCTTCTTTGTCCCCTTTTTCTGCAAAGCGATTCACCCCTTCTACGATACATGCATCGAGCAGCTTAGCGGGGGACAAAAGCGAATTCTATCCATAGCCTGCACCTTATTGCTGGATCCAAACCTTCTACTTCTTGATGAGCCGCTTTCTGGTTTGGATTCTGTTTCCTCGCTGCAGGTAATGACGTCGCTGCAGTACATTGTGGAACGATGTGGCTGCATAGCACTGCTGACTGTGCATCAACCATCCGACGAGATTCTGGGATTCTTTGATAGGTTGTTGGTTGTCAGTGCAGGAAAGCTGGCATTGAACGCCAAAATCCATGAACAAGGTGTTCAAACCGTGAGCTCTAGACTCAATGATCATCTCACTAACAGCCACAAAAGAACGTCCATGTACATGTCCCAGGCATTTGTACAAGCGTCGAGCGGCACCAACCCCAACTCTCGTGCGAGTCAAAGATTCATCAACGTCCTCGACATGTCCAGCAGCAGTGTACATCTCTTTAACTCGTCGCACCACGGAAAGCTCATGCGCATGGCAAATATCGATGAGTCAGATGATGAATCTTCAGATGACGAAAGTTTTTCTCAAAACGATAATAAAGAAAAGGATCTTCCCAAGCCAAAAAAGTTAAAGGCTTCGGAATCTTGGAAAGAAGACACCCGATCCTACGATGTTCCCTTTGTGGGAACATCCGTGGGCAAAGGAGGGCGAGGAACCGTCGTGGTCGGTCAATGGCCAACAGGCTTGCTAAAGGCATATCTTGATCGCAGCACAGTTGCCACGGAATTGACGGGCGATGACTTGATTCCTCCCAGTGGCCATATCCATAAGAATCTGTTGCGCACCAAACAGGGCAAGTTGAGTCAAGCCATTTTAAAGGCGTATTTGAAAGCTCTAGCTGAAGTGGTTACAGCTGCCGTGCCCAAGGAACAGCTTCAGAGTGAAAAACAGCATCAAATGAACAACAATTCCCTGGATAAATCAAAGCAAACGCTAGATATAGACAGCAATCCTCGATTTCTAGAGGCGATCATCAAAGAACGGGTACCCGGTCTCCTGGCCTTGCTTCAGGCAGATACCAAACGAGGAAAGGGGGCACCAGGTCCACTAGTTCCCTTGGTACTCTCTATTTTGTCTCGCATATGCCAGACTTCACTGCAAAATGCCCGAAACTTGGCCAGAGCCATGGAACAGTCGGTGCTGGAGGTAGTTTGGCGATCCATCATTCGCCTAGCTCCGGTGCGCAACAACAACCAACAGCCTCAAGAAGAGGGAAAAAAGAAGTCTCCATCCAGGCGCGAGGAGAGTCGAACATGTTTCCTTCAGTTAGCACGGACACTACTTCAAACAAGAGACAAAACCGTCATGCATTACATTAGTTCAACTGGTTCCAAAGACAGAAAGACAAGTTCCGGAATGCTGGTGTTGGCACTCCGAGAAGCTCTCCGCGACTCGTTCACCTCGAGTCGACCGGCCTACCACCACCAAATGACGCTTTTGCTTGAAACACTTCGTACTATCATCTGCGAAGCGGCAAGCGTGGCCACGTTGCGACGCTGGAGCGAGTTGCTCTCGTATGATGTTCTGCAGAACATTTGTGCCATTTCCGTTCATGCCCCTCGGCTTGCCAAGGCCGATCACTACCAGCAGGTGCTAGATGCCACAGATCAATCTGAAGAAGACGTTACTCCTCCGCTGCAACGAGCAGGACAAGAAGCCCGGAGATTGTTGTGGCTCTTGTTGGTGGACCCTAACCGGTCGACTTTGTTGAAGTCGATGCAACACGACTTTACCAGTACTAATAGTAGTCAAGCCCAGCAGTCAAAGGGTGGCGCAGAGCAGACGGTAATCCGTGCCATGTGTCGGCTGTTGGAGACACATCCAATGGCTGGGAAACTGAGTCTTCATCGGTGTCTCCTGCATGGGATCCAAACAACACCCAATCTACTGCCGGCGCTGTTTCAAAAACTGAACGTACCCGATCCCTCGAAACAACCGTTTGCTTTTTGCGTCAGGTTGAGATTTGTCTCGCAACTGATTCGGGATGGACCGTCTTCGTCGTCATCGGAGAGGGCTGGCGGGGACGGTCGCCATGATGAGATGCGGCTCTGCTTGCCAGTTGGGATGAAGAAGCCATTCCTGACAAAAGCGCTGCAAGGCAAGAACTCTATGTGCGTTGCCCAGACTCTCACGGCCTTGACATGTCTTCTAGAACGATTTCGATCTATCAAAGCAGACCTCGAGAACATAGCAGACCCCGCTGCCCGAGACTTGGCTTGGAAGGGGCTTTCCAAGACGCTGACATCTGTTCTTCCAGATGCTCAAGTACTCCTCTCGTCCGTTTCCCGCTATGACCTGGGAGGAACTGACCGAGCAACGCCCGTTGTTCGCGGCCACCTCTGCCAACTACTCTTGGCACTAACTTCAATTCTCCCCGACTTCTTGAGTG
>JAVCKV010459694.1:0-12075 GCA_032274145.1 Herpochondria borealis | reverse complement strand
ATGTAAATATTTTTTTGCTTTATCGCTACGGCATAAAGTATAGATTTAAAAAGCGACTTACATTGCGGAAATAAAAAATGAAAACATTAACAATTTTACCAATTTTTGCCATTACTATAGTCTCCGGCCTAAATGCCGCAATACTCTCATTTGATGGTGATACAGACTCCACATGGGAAGATGCAACAAACTGGACTACAGACACTGTAGCCACAGGGAGCGATCAAATCACGATTGGAGCAGGCTTCAATGTTACGCGTGCTTCAGCACTCACTTTAACTAGTATAGATCCAGGTACATTACTTATTTCTAGTGGTGGTTCACTGACTATTTCTGGTGATTTAGGGATGCAACAATCTCCCTCAAACGTAGATATTCAAGGGTTACTCACTTTTTCCTCAGGAGGCACAAGAAGTAACTTAAGTGGTGGTCTTACACAGGGAACTTACAGTCTCACAGGGACGATGACATTTAGTGACTACGAGAACGGTATCGCATCTTCTGGAGTCGCCTCAGGAGCACCACTTTTAGATTTTGTTGCATTAGGAGCTACAATGAATGCACAAACTATGGATGCTGGTGATTTCGCAAATATTAATGGTAAATTTAGTAGTGGGGCGTTTTTCATTGGTATAAATGGAACGCAGGTAAATTTCGGTGCCAGCGGTACTGATGAATATTCCGGCACGGTAGGGGGAATACGTTTACATCAAACTAGAACTGCAAATACAGTGGTTATTACGGCAGAGGCTATACCAGAGCCTTCTAGTGTAATTTTATGCTCACTAGGGAGTCTATTTTTACTTGGCCGCCGCAAAAGATTATAAGAACATTAAAAACATCCTGCATTAGAAATCGGCCTCTTGATCATTTGGTTTCATTAGCTGCAAACCTTTTTTGAGAGTTTACCAGTTGGGAGTGATTACACACACCGCTTTTTATTGATCAAAAAAGCGCTATTTACCTCCCTCATAGAAAATTGCTTTGACTTAACTCACCCTTATAAGCTCAATACCGATATGCACATGGATTTTATGTCGTATAAGAAGTTTTTTAGCCTGATAGCTGCTATGCCTTTGTTCGTAAGTTCAGGGCATGCACAAGAAGTGATTCTTCCAGAAGCGGAAATGACTGCCGTTGAAAGAGAGGCATACAAGAGGCGTGTGACACACTTTGGGAACGAGCGACGCCGATTGAAGCCTGCTTATCTTCAGTCTGCTAAATTGGCTACTGAGAAACTGGGGAACGAAATGATGAAGGGAAATCTCGGTTTTGCTATCGACAATATGTATCCACGTTGGAAAAGAATACAGGTGAAACTAATTGGCGGTGAGCAGAAGTTCATTAAGAAAATGCATCTGGCTGCCCAAATGATGCGAGTTGATAAAACAGTGATAACGGATTTTGAAACCGGAACTCCGCGAAGGATGCTGTATGTAAATACGCAAAAGAAACCTAATTTAGCTAAAGTTTATTACCCTGTGGATTTCACCTTCGAGAAGCTTGTTATAGTGCCAATAAAGATAACAGTGCAGTTCGCCAAGATAGATGAAAAGACGGGCAAACCTACGAAAGTGGAAAAGCAATCGTGTCAAGTTGCACTATACGACGACAAAGTGAAGAAGTGGTCCTTCATCGACGGTTCTAGCATTTCTCCGAATGAACTCAGAAATTTGTTCCCTACAATGCCGCTTGCCTTTGCAAAGAGCTTGCCAAAAAGCGGTAAAGTGCTTGATAAATAAATCAACATCAACATGGGTAAGAAAAAGCAAGATCCTTTGGCCAAGGAAGCCAAACTCGTCAGAAAATTTAAAGAACTGTGGCAACGTGCCCAGTCAGAACTGGTCGAAGTAAGGCAGTCACCAATTCATGGGGCTGGCGTTTATGCCGCTCGCGACATTGTAACTGAAGAGAGAGTGATCGAATACGTCGGCGAGTATATTGACAAAGAGGAAAGTGAAGGTCGTGCTTGGGATCAGTATGCGAAACACGAAGAAAATAACGAGGCTGCCGTATATATTTTTAACCTTGATAGTAAATGGGATCTCGATGGTAATTTGCCTTGGAATAATGCTCGCCTGATCAACCACTCTTGTGAGCCAAATTGCGAAGCCATCACAGAGGGTCATCAAATTTTCATCTACGCACTAAAAGACATAAAGAAGGGCGAGGAATTATTCTTTGACTATGGATTTGATCTGGAGAGTTATGAGGATCATCCTTGTCTATGTGGCACCAAGAGTTGTGTCGGCTATATTGTTTCTCAGGACTACTGGGGTGACCTTAAGAAGCTTCTTGAGAGCAAATAGGTAGAGTGAGGTGAAGGAGGCGAAGGAGGCGAATCTCCAAATATGTGCAGCTTTTTTTGATGATTGATTGTGGCAATCTGATGCACACAGGTATTTGTAGGAGAGTGATCTATGAGTGAATGGGGGAATGGGTGATTAATTGAAGTGGTCTTAGTTACCTGAGGCTTTATACGAGAGCCACTACTTTTTAAATTGCTGAGAGTTTTTAACATTTTTTCTAATAGGGGCTTTTGCCTGCTTTTTTGAAATCTCTATCCAAATTACCGATTCAAATTTCACCTTGGTTTTCGTTTTGTTAAGTCTAAATTTTTCTTGGGAGATTCCTGAAATTGTATAACCGTATTTCAGGAGCAATTTGTCGATTGATCTTAGAGTAGCTGTTTTTCTTATGGAATCTGAAAAGTGCTTCCTCAGAGTATCTAATTTTGGATTATGAAGGTTGCCAGATGAATTTATTGCAGCTTTAAGTATTTCAGGATAATTTTCCTCATATATATTCATCAATTCTCTTTGAATGACTGAGTCTTGACTCAAATAATGCCAAAAGCAGATATGCTTTATTGGTTTGGAAACGTTCACATTTTGTAAAAGAGGCTCAAGCCCATTGAGGCTGTGCTTTATCTTCAAACTTGGATCATGCCCATATGAGATGCTCGTTTCCGCTCCGTGTTCGCTTGCCCGCCAAAGTGTTTCTGCCGAGAGTTGTAAGCACTCGCCTATATAAATCAGGGTGAATATTAGAAATTTCATTTTAGGAAGAGAGTCTTTGATTCAGGTTGCTACATGAGGGTGACTTTTGTTCTAAACTGTTGATTTATAAAGATATATACTGTAAGTTTAAATAGTCAAGTAGTTTCATGTTAATACAAAGTGTGACTAGCTCCTTCATTTTTAGCTTCATTAATTCGAAGTTACTGTTTTTAACATATATAAATTGATTTAATATTTATTTTCATCTAATAATTGTTTTATGTTGAAAGTGATTTAAAAATGTGACTATTTATATAGTTACTTTAGTCTAGTATCTACAATATGAAGCCGTATTTTTTTGCCACTACCGTAATTTTACTCAATTTAGCTTTCTCTGGGAGTTCTATTGGTGCCACAGCAATTACAGTTCGAGAGATTCAAGCTAATATATATGGCGGAACGACAGGAGGTACAGAAGCGTCCCCAGATATATGGGTTTCGGGCGATGGGAGTAGCATTACAAATGGGGGTAATTTTTCAGGGTTGAATTCCACAGACCCCAACGGAACTATTATTTTTACTCACTATTCATTCGAGGACACAAACGGTGACAAGGTTACAATTCCCACTCTGGGTGGCACTATTGTCGGTGGCTCAATTCACAATGGAAATACAACTCAAGGATTTAATCCGTTTCCCATAGGTTCTGCTACGGGCAGGAATATAATCTACGGCTCAGGAGTAGATGGAGATGCCAGTAGTACGGCCAATGGATCTGGAGGAATGCATCAATCTCCCTTTGAACTTACAGAAACTAGCACTTCGAATTCATTTGATCTCACACCAATTTTAACTGATGGCCCCAATGGGATGAACATTAGCACCGCTGGTAACAATATAAATCAAGTTTTCGAATTTGCAGTTGATAGTTTGGACATTAATTTTGTCAACGATGGGGTAGCTGACATTGTTATGGCTCAAATGGCAGCTCAAGGAACAAACACAGATGAGTGGAAATTTGTCGATAGCATGGGGAATACTGTAGGAAATGTGATTACTTATGATCCGACAGCTGATTTAATTAAAGTGGGTGAATGGAGGACAGATCGTTGGAGATATGATGATGCGAATGGGAACAACAACGGTATTGGTGAGGTTGACGAAGGGGCTGTAGCAGGGACGCCAAACTCTAAAAAAAATATTAACATGTTCGCATTGGAACTTTCCGAGTTTGGTATCAATGCTGGGAATATTGGAGACATTAGTAAACTTGTTGTAGATTTCGGGGGAGCAACCGACCCTAGCTTTATAGGCTACAATAAAGATGCGATCATTATTCCGCCACTTGTCCCTGAGCCTAGCTCATTTTTGCTTATGTGTCTGGGTGCACTGAGCCTTGCTTTTAGAAGAAGTATTAAAAGATAATACCGGAAGCATCTTTAATTTGGGCTACCAAACACATTCTTGAACTCCCCGATTCTTGGTGGCTATGATTAACTTATCGGCATTCGAATTAAAAGTCAGAATCACCCCACTAATTGCAGGTTAGAGTTCTGACATAACCCGCTTATATTCAGTTGTTTGTATTTCGTTAGAGATGTTTTAAGCATGCTTAACGTCTATGGCTAAATTTAGTCTGAAAGATCTAGATAGAATACTCGTTTTATGTGGAATGATCAGCTCTAGATTTATTTCCAAATTAGTGTCTATTCTTTCACTGATTTATTGTTCAGCTCAGGCTTTCCCTCAGTTGGAGGACGCTGTCACGCCTATTCTGAAGACCTACTGTATTAAGTGCCATGGTGCTGAAAAACAAAAAGGTAAACTGACACTACATGATATAAAATTAGATTTTACCGATTCTGACACAGCAGACAAATGGGTAGAGGTGCTTGACCAGCTTATTAGTGAAGACATGCCTCCTGAAGATGAGAAGCAGCCTAGCAATGCTGAGCGATCTCAGATGATAAAATGGATTAACTTGCAGCTAAAAAAAGCAAAACAAGGTGATGCTTATCGAAAAAAACTTCTCGCTCCAGAGTATGGTAATTGGGTAGATCATGAGAAGTTATTCTCTGGAGAGATTACAACCCTTCCTTATTCACCTTCTCGACTATGGCGCTTTAGCCCAGAAATCTTTCATCAAAAGGGCTTTGGTAAAGCTCGCAGTCCTTTTACCTACATAACATCGCAAACTACAATTCGCGATTATTCAGCGATGTCTCCAGTTGATCAAAGTACTGTACAGATGATACTGATCAATGCTGATCAATTTTTTGTAGAGCGTGAGAGAGAAGGTAAATTCAAAAATTTTGTAAACAAAAAGTTGGTTCCAAGTGACGAGATTTTGACTAGAACTGTTTTGTCTGAATATCGACGTATAGTTGGTAGATTACCAAATGATGAACAACAGGCGAAGTATTTGAGTTTTCTAAGAAAGAGTATTAAAACTGGAGGTAATCGTGATGGGTTACTTACGATGATAAAAGCACTTTTCCTAAAACCTGAATCTATCTATCGTATGGAATTCGGTTACGGATCAGTGGATAAGCATGGTCGGCGCCATCTCTCTACTGATGAATTAGTTCAAACCATTGCCTTTGCTCTAACTGATAGGGCTCCAGAGAAAAATAAGATTCTCTGGTCGAGTTATAAAGGAGGTAAATTAAAGACAAGTGGTGATGTAGCTCGGGTAGTAAGGCAGATGCTGGATGGGGATCAAGGCTCTTGGGCTCGCCCAGCATTGCCTCGTATTATGCGTTTTTTCGAGCAGTATTTCGGGTTTGATCGTGCTGGCGATGTATTCAAGGATAATCGAAGAAGATATCTTGAAGGGATTCGCCAGTGGAGTACCAATATGCTTGTTCATGATGCTCAAATGTTGATTGAGCATATTTTAAGAAAAGACAAAAATGTTATTTCTGAATTATTGACCACCGATAAATACTTTGTTGCACATCCTGGAAACAATGAATATGCGAAGGAATATTATGAGAAGCGTTTAGCAGAGGTTTCTGATCCTCATTTCATTAAAAATGAAATTGCAAAAAGAGAAAAGCAATTGAGAAAAAAAAGTGAACGTGAGAAAGTGAAAATCTCGGAAAAGCAATGGAAAGAAAATATCGAAAGAACACGAAAAGAGGCTGAAACTGAGCTTGAAAATTACACTAAGGCAAAAAAAAGGGGAGTTAACCGACATCCTAAGTTTCCACATTCTAAGAGCTCGCGGAGCATCAGCGATTTGCTTTATATAGCTCCCTACAGTTTGCCCGCGAGTTCGCATTACGAAGAGCAACAGTGGAATTGGCCTGTTGAGCAACCATTTAATATGCCATCTGGTCAGCGAGCGGGAATTCTAACTCATCCAGCTTGGTTGGCAGCATGGTCTGTCAACGATGGCAACGACCCTATTCATCGTGGAATATGGGTATATGAAAAACTTCTTGCTGGTAAACTCCAAGATGTGCCGCCTGATGTCGACGCCAAAGTCCCTATTGATCCACGTAAAACTCTACGCGAACGTATGAACTTACTTCGTGGGAAACGTTGCTGGAACTGTCATCATAAAATTAATCCTTTGGGTGAAACTTTCGAGATGTTTGACGACTGGGGCCGTTATCGTAAGGAATTATTCTTTGACGAAGATAAGAAGATAATATCTCGTCGAGATGAACATTTTGAGCGTCTCATCAAAAATGGGAAGCTCACAACTCGTAAAATAAATGCGACTGGTGTGATCGCTGGAACAGGTGATCCTAACGTTGACGGACCTGTTGAAAATGCGGTTGAAATGCTCCATCGCTTGGGTAAATCAGAACGAGTTAGGCAGTCATTCATCCGTCATTTATTCCGTTATTTTATGGGTCGTAATGAAATGTTAAGTGATTCGAAAACTCTCATCGCAGCCGAACAGGCATATTTGAAAAATGGCGGGAGCTTTAAGGAACTAGTAATTTCCTTACTGAGTTCTGATTCTTTTCTTTACCGTCGCTAGCTAATTATAATTTTTATCATTAATCAACAAAAGTATTATGACACTTCAAAGACGACACTTTCTCAAGGGAATGACACTTAGCGGAGCATCTCTGACGATGGCTCCATTTATACGCTCTCTACAGGCTCAAACTTTGAGCAATCCAGACTTGTTACCTAAGCGTTTTGTGTTTGTGGTAAAATCATCTGGTATCGATAAGTTTAATCTTGTTCCTGATGGCATTGAGAACCGTTATGTAGACCCTAAAGATGGAAGCAAACTAGGCAATAAGGCACGCCGTCCTGGACCTTTGGTCGATGTAGCTCTCAAGGATCACAAACTTCCTAAAAAGTTATCACTCTTAGAAGAGTTCAAGGAACGCATGACTATTATTCAGAGCCTATCGGGGGAGGGGTTTGTTGGTGACCACACTGCTGGCTTTGGGGCTCTCTCCTGCCATAACTCTGAGCGAGTTGCAGTCGCACCCACTATCGACTGCCTTCTAGGAAAACATCTTTCCGCAGGACCTTACTCGATGTATGGTCTTGCAACAAATGGTCGACTTCTTGCAGGGGGGAAAAGACTTGATGAAAGTTACTGCTACCCTAACATTTCTGCCTATAAGGCGGGCATGCCGGTGCCATTTCAGGCATCACCAAGGAAAGCGTTTGTTGATTTGTTCAGTGCTTCAAACGCCAGTAAAGACGAACTTAATCGCAAACTTGCTCTTAACGGTGATCTGATGGATTTTCTAAAAGACGATGCAAAGAAGCTTAACAAGCAACTGTCAGGAGAAGATAAAGAACGTTTTGCCCTCTATATGAATTCATTTGAAAGTATCCAAGGGATTGAAGAGAAAAAAGCTGCACTGACTGACCGAGTTAAGCAATTCGCTCCAAAGCCAACTAGTAACTACGACTCGATGAAACCGAAACACCGAATTGAGTCATACTTTGAACTGGCATCCTCTGCTCTGGTAACAGGTTTGACAAATGTGGTGACTATTCGCCCTGATACCCTTGGGGTGCAGTATGCCGAACTAGGCATCACCAATTCAGTTCACGCACTTGGTCATCTGCAGGAAGAAAAGGCTTCTAACGGTATGTCTGGTCATGAGGCACGAGCAACGGTGGAGATGTTACACCTAAAAGGAATTAGCGAAATGGCACGTAAACTTGATAGCATGCCAGAAGGTGATGGGACGATGTTAGACAATACACTTATTGTATATATGTCTTGTGCTGGAGGTGATCACCACGCTGGGCAAGCTGATTGGCCCTTATTACTCCTTGGAGGGATGGCGAATAAGATAAAGATGGGCCGCTATCTAGAATATCCAAAGTACCGAGAAGGTGGGCACAGGACTATGGGTAACCTTTACTTAACTTTCATGGAAGCGGCTGGAATGTCTACTCCAAAAACCTTCGGTCAGCTTGATTCAAACCTTAAAGATCTTGACCTTACTGGACCGCTATCAGAGCTCATGGTATAGTAGATTTTATTTAATTTCTTTGGATTGAATTTCCTGTTCTCTGAGGCGATACATAAAAAATCGTTACCTGTGACGGAAGGTTTTTATTTTAAGTGGTTTACGCAGATGTTTAGAACCGCCGCGTGCACCTCTTTGATACTCATTCTGCTATCGATAACATGTGTAAATGGCTCATCTGTAACACCTAGGAAGATATCTCGACAAAACTGAAGGGCATCTTTTTGTTCAAACTCGTTTGCCTTGTCACCTCGGTCACCTATTCTTTCCAATGAAATTTCAACTGGTAGATCTAAGACGAACAGCAAATCAGGCTTCGGAGCAAAGGATTCGTTTGTTTTTCGCAGTTCCTGAGGATCAAATCCTCTTTGCCCCTGATAAGCCATAGTGGAAAAATAGTACGATCAAGGATAACGATTTCACCATTTTTCTTTGCCGGCTTGATAAGCTCTTCAACGTGCATTTTCCGATCTAGATGAAAATATTCCAGTTCTGTTTCAGGATCCAGCCTTCCGGTTTCAGCTGATGCCCTGACAATGGCTCCGTATTTCTTATCGGACGGCTCCTTGTCTAGGTGGACGATGTATCCCAATTTTCTCAGAGCCGAGGCAATAAGCTTACATTGAGAAGACTTTCCTGTGCCATCGATACCTTCGAATACAATAAATAAACCGTCTTTTACTATCTTCCTCTGTTCCATGTTTATTTCTTGAGAAGTGGATGTGTTTTGGTTGACTTGGTAATAAAAGGGGCCCTCAGGTAAAGAGGTTCAAGAGGTCGCTTTTTACATTCATACCGCTCTTTCTCAGAAAGCTTCAGCCAATAACTGATGAGCCCTTTTGCCGTGGGTCTTAGAACCTCAACTGATGCAATAGGTATTTCCGTTTGAGTTTCTAAAGTGAAAAGTCTTTTAGTCTGCTTGTCTTTAAAGTGTTGTAGAAAATCCTCTAAATTTAAAAGGGTGGGGGAGAACGGGGAAATATCCTTATATAGATCGCAGTAAAAATAGCTATTACGCCTTGCGTCGCCTACAGCTATGCTATTGGGAATATCTAGTCCTTCGATTCCACAAAAAGAACATATCGTAACTAGCTCTGAGCCATGTGCTGTTGCAAGGCCTTGTGCGGCAGCTATAGCTATGCGAGAGCCGCTATAGCTTCCTGGTCCTGAGCCAATGACAATAGTGTCTATAGTTTCACCATTTAGCTGAGAGAGGATTTCCTTAAGTGGGGGGAACAACAGTTGGTTTTGCTGACGGTGACTTTCGAAATCATACTGAAAGAACTCGCCCTTTCTATACAGAGCGAGGGAAGCTGAAGGGACGGAAGTTTCTATAGCAAGGATGTTAGGCACGATGTGATTAGTTCTATTTCCATGAGATTAGGCAAAAAAGAGAAAAATAGGGAGGAAATCACCATTATTGAGCTTTGGGTTTGATGATGAATTCTGCAACGTTCTTTTTTCCTAAGTATGAGGCGGCTAATTCATTCACTTGCTTGAGAGTGATAGACTTATAATCCTTGTCACGATTTCTTGCATAATCTAATTTCCCAGGCTTGGTCTGGCAGAAATCCATTACGATGCTAAGCCAATAGCTGTTCGTTTTCTTAGACTTATCCAGACCCGACAGAGTCGGGGTTAAGGCTCTATCTAGCTCGTCTTGGGTAGCTCCTTCTTTGGCCAGCTTATCGGCTATAGCGACGATTACTTCACTGAGTTTATCTACGTCCTTTGGTTTACCTGGGCAGTAGGCTAGAATATAACTTGAATTTTCGAAAACGCTGCTGCTACTGACTTGTGCACCAGGTGAATAGGCCATACCGAGATCCTCACGAAGTTTCACACGCATCCGGTCACCAATAATATCACTGAGGACATTCAATCTTCGAGTTTTCTTAATGTCTTTACCGGTATTTCCACATCTCCATGCATCAACAACGATAGCATTCGGCACCTTGCTATCGAAAGTGAAAGTTTTTCTAATGGGAAAATCAACCTTTCCCAGTTTACCTTCGGCACCATTGTCGTTAGGTTTGTTGTTACGCTTGGGTAATGTGCCTACAGTTTTAAGAAGTAACTCAACAAGATGTTTTTGATCAAAATCTCCGACAATAGAAATTTCAAGATAACTGGACTCAAGGTGAGGTTGGAGCCAGTTCTTCACATCGGTTGTGCTAATCTGGTCATACTGCTCTTTAGTAGGGTTTGTAAAACGAACATCGCTAGCTCTTAGAGTTTCTTGCATCTTGCTTAGTCCTCCAGCTTGTGAGTGCTCTAGGCGCTTAAATTCCATTGGGAGCTGGGAGCGGAAAAGACGCTCGGCCTCAGGGCGATAGCCCGGATCCGAAAGGCTTGCTGTCAGTAACTGTAACTGCAATTCGAGATCTTCTTTCGTGGTAGATCCTGAGATATTGAATCGATCTTCTCCGGCTGCATAGCGTAAGCCTACGGATTTACCAGCGAGCAAACTCTTGAGATCTTTTGTTGAATGCTTCCCTAATCCTCCAATATTCATAACCACTCCGGCTAGTTTACCAATACCTGGTTTTCCCTTTGGTTGAGTCAATACGCCACCGTTCATACTTGCTATCATAGAGATTGAGTTAGCTGCGAAGTCGGTTTTTTTCAGATTTACACGAATGCCATTACTGAGAACGAGTTGAGTAAAGTCGAGATCGGGCACCTGAATGGTACGCGTTATTTTCCCTGGGTCACCAAAATCGGTGTAAGCGAATTCTTGCTTAACTTCCACTTTTGGAGGTTCAGTTTTCTTCACTACTTCGTTCTTAAAGATTGAAGCAAGAAGTTGCTTATCTCCTTTTTGCTCAGTTTGGGTGGTGAGAGAAAGGAATATATCCGGAGTGGACCAAAATGCAAAAAACGCTTGATGGCAAGATTCGGGAGTTATATTCCCTAGGGCTTCTTTGATAATAGCCAGATCTCTTTCTGGTGTTGAAAATACGGTATTATTGTGATGATTAGACACTAGCGAAGATGCTAGACTTGGAGATTTTCTTGAGGCTTTAGCCTTCACACGGTTCTCATAAGCTGTGATGTAAGATGCCTTTATGTCCTTAACTTCTTTTTCTGTGAATCCATGTTGCATAGTACGTTTATACTCACGCACAAGAACTGGCAGAGCGGCTTTCCAGTTGTTGTCCTTAGCTGTAACATCGATGCTGCCGAACTCCAGTTCCTTGAACATCACATTACGCATGGACGAACCTGAAAGGATCGGGGTGTCTGGGTCATCCAGAGTGAGGTTAGAGAAGCGCTTTGATAGGATCTGGTTAGCTATGCTTAGTGGTAACCTAGAGGCTCTTACAGTGGCTGTATCTGATTGAGGCTTATATTTCCGAACTGATGAAATTGAGACATCGGAGGAAGTTACTTCCTTGTCTGAAAAAACTGCAGTTTGGAAGCCTTTACCAGTTGTGATTTTTCCAACACTAGGTTTGATTTTAGGTTTTAGTTTTGCCGCTTACGGTATCTTAAGAAAATTCATTCAGACGCCCGCAGTCCCAGGTTTGTTTATTGAAACACTTTTGCTGATTCCGTTTTCATTGGGTTATTTGATTTATCTTAATTCTCAAGATCAAATGCTATTTTTCAAT
>JAVCKV010459584.1:0-12075 GCA_032274145.1 Herpochondria borealis | reverse complement strand
AGGTAGGTAGTGTGTGATATATCTACAGAACCTCTTAGGTGTCTTGTGTGGCATCAAATATTGAAGGTCAACGGACAGACCTACTTCTCAATGTTCTGTTGGTCTTCTCGATGTTCTGTTATGTCACCATCGTTTGACGAAGATAAGGCCGATTCTCCGGGTTTACCTAGGTCTATGTTTTACTCTCATACTATGAAAATGGAAATATGGTTACTTCTTCAATAGCCTTGATTCCTCGTCTGTGGCAGGTCCTAGTTCGATGTAAACACCACCGCTCCTGGTCGAGGACAAGGGACTGGCAACAGGATGAGCCTCTGCGGGTCCCCTGCATAGGCGAAAGCACCCAAAGCAGCACCACATAGTGGACCAAATGACAAGGACAACCACAGCAATAGCCCAAAGAGCCAAAGTGAGTGCTGACTTTTCAAACCCATCCGCAAGAGCATAGACTGTCTTGGATACCGCGAGTCCATCAGCTCGACAATCCACGCGTACATGTGTTGCATCCATGGGAATGCCATCTTGAATGAGTCTACTCAAGAGAGAGTCAAACTCAAATACTTGATAGCAACGAGTCATTACACCCACACATTGATCCGGCCACAAGAGAAGATCCTCTTGAGGATTGGGCATGTCGTTGCCAGAATATTGGTCCCAATCTTGATTTTTGTAGTGTTCCGTTAGATTCAGCCCAATTCAAGGGCCTTCGAGCCCCAATCACGTCTTGAGCACTACAGGGAGGAGCATCGACGGCGCTGTAAAAGGTAAACTCGCACGGTTCCAAAAAGGCACCGTAGTACCCATGTGGAGTCGAGTCCGTTTGACAATCCCGTACATACATGTCCTCCAACTTGCCAACTTTGCGAGTCGCGTAGTTGGCCTTGATCAAGACAACGGCAGAGATGAGAAAGACGAGAGTAAGCAACTGCATGATATACAGGAAATGAACGATTAGATGAAGCTACTGTGACTCGAACACGACTTAAGCTGGGATCGTGATGTTCTTGAAGAACCATTGAAGATTCTACCTAAATTGCTACAGCACTGTAGTATGGAATCTGGTCACACATTCACAAGAATTGCAACGCGCGCGTTTAGAGGCCCTCGACGCCAAGATGATTCACAATTTCACGAGTAGCATCTCTCGACTGACATATCCACATCTCACAACTTTAGAACCACGCAAGGAGTTAACCCCACAAAAACAACGTTATTTAATTATAAGATGATGAACGCCACCAACACGGGAAAGAATCAATTGAAAGCCAAGGCAGCACAGAAGAAATGCGGCGACCAAGTCTCGGATGAGGATAATGACCTACAAACCATGCGGGAATTCCTCCAATATTGTGCCAAGATCCTAAAAGAAGTGGATCATCCCAGGGCAGATCTCCACATGTTCCTAGAGGACGCTGAACTATGGGAGGCTCGTCTCAATGGAGTGCTCAGCAAAGACCCGCGACATGATGGTTGTGCCAAAGAACACCTTGTTGGCTGGTTCTTCCGCGACTTGTATTGCGCGTATGATGTCGACGGTTGGTTCTCAGCCGTTTCAAGGGAGCTTGATGATCGGTTTCCAGAGTGCGAAGCCCTACGGATGCAGTTTCGCCTGGAAAGACTCACACTCCGAGTCAGAAAGAGTAGCAAATACGGAAAGCTCCTTGGAGCGACTGCGCCAACGACTCAACAACGAAAACCGAAGATGAATAGTCGTGCTGGAATCAGGTCCATATAGACTAGATGCTAATTGCTGCCCTAGCACGCCTGTTTCTATGTATACAAGCTAGTAGTAGGAGACCATACAACTTAGCTAATTCGGTTCGCGCGGTGGTATTTGCAGAAGACGTGTGTTGCCGCGACCGAATAAACTCATTGCTACTGCCATGCTGCGAAACTCCAAGCAGCATATCACTTCTCTAAAGGTTGGCGCGTCCTGCTTCTGGAAGGTGCAGAATGTCGTGGCCACGATCAAAAATGGTTGCTGCTGCAACAGAGATCACGTCTAATCAACGTCACATTGAAGGATGCGATCGCAACGGTGTCAGGTATGTCCTGAATAGAGTTGCCCTTGACTTGCAAGCTCCGAATAGGAACAACGCGAACCTCGAAACACAAACTTGACTTCATGCAGAAACATCTTCTCATGTTGTGTTCCCAGTCTTGGTGGCTCCTACGATATGCTTCTAACCGGTAGACCACTCCGTTTGTCGATGTGCCATCTCCTACTGGTGGCTCCTTTCAACGAGCAACTTTCCAACTGCCTACAGCAAAGTTCAAACGAGAGCTACTGGAGGGAAGGACAAAGTAGCAAGAATTCTAATATAATCATCCTGGAGAGGATCCTAGCATTGAAGAGTCGGGAGAATCCTTGTCAGCAGCACTCACACGACTTGGACCCTCCTGGGAACGAGTAGGGGGGTCGCAATATAATGTCGAGCATGTGCAAACTTTTTTTCAACCATAAGCGACCATCTCTGGCAATGCTCACAATGTCATTCGCAAGAGATTCTCCATCCATCCATACAAAGTAGTGATCCGCTTCCAAGCCATCGACATGCTTGCTATCTCTCTAGAGTTCTTCCTTTTGATCAGAAGAGCCACCAACAGGTACCGCTGCTGCTTTCAACTTGCCCAGGACTCGAAGACGACGAATGGCCCACTCGTGTTCTTCACCCTCCCCCAACTTGAACGCCTCGGTCAAGAGTGTCATTTGCATTGTATGCTGACCCTCCGTACCGGCATCCTTCATCTCCTGCAAGAAGGCCAACTCCTTCTCGTTGCAATTCTCACCACCAGCACCACACAGCACCGTGTTGCCATACTCCTCAATGTAGTCAATCATGTTGTTGCGATCACCCAACTCATTGCACATACTACTTTCCGTCTTTTTAGTATACGAACCTCCCTCGACACCCGTTTCTTTCGTAAAGTACCGAATCGTGGGCCACCCACCCTTTCCAGGATTGTGTGGTTCACCTCGAATGGGGGCCTCCCGGAGGTTGACATCGGCAAAGACAACGTCATGGTTCCCGTCAGCAAACATCTTTGTGATTTCGTTCCACGAAGGTGATTGCTTGCGTCATCAGCCTCACATGGGGGAGGCAATCCAACGTACAAAGACAGTCTTGTCATGACTAATATTGTCTTGCACAAACGAGTTGAGAGAATCGGCATCCGTCACCTTGTGAACATAGTCAAAGTGACGGTCGGGATAAAAGTCATCGTTGGCGTGGACGGCGCTACTCGCAAAGAGCGCCGCAGTAGCAACGGCGAACAATCGCTTCATCATCGTCGTTCTTTATTTATTTGACAACCAAGAAAACGAAAACACACCGTTTGGATATTATTTTGGCCTTTTTTTGGCCTTGCGTGACACCGCGTCATTGGTGGAATCAGGAATCTTGCATTGTAGTCCCTAACTAGTCGTATTTTAAGGGGATACTGCTCATTTTTCGTGTCGTTCTGCCGCGCAAAACCATGGCAGAAACACACCCCTCCGAATTTGTTATGTTGCCACCAGAACAGAAGCAGCGGGCAATTACGACTACGAATAGACGCCACCGCAATAGCATTCGGACCGCAAGAAGGTTTCACAACAACAACAACAACTACTACTACGCGATGATGATGAAGATTGCCTTTTACCTATCTTCGTTTGTCCTTCTGATTGTGCCGCTGTTCAGGCAACTATCCATCGTTTGGAATGTCAAGGTTGATATTGTCATGCTGGACACCCCGCTGTTTAAAACGATCGCCCCTCGTTTAATAGTACAGCAGACAGCAAATAATACGACGACCCCAGTCGTAAATGCAGTCATACCTGTTGTCGAGCGGAAGGGGTCGACACAACAACCCTCAGATGAAGCGTCCGTGTTTTCGCTCTCCCCTCCAGTGTATCACAATAATTCATACTCCCCCGTGAAGGATGTGCTCAGAATATACGTCTACGACAACCTCCCAGATGCATCAGGGAAAAAGGTTGAGGAATTTCTGTACGCGAGTTACACCAACTCAACAAACTTAATGAGTGATTGGAAGTCAGAGCTTGCACTGATTGAATTATTTCGCAGCTTTCCTGGAAGAACCTTTAATCCAGAGGAGGCAGATTTGTTTGTCGTCCCCTACGCTCATGCGGGACACTGCTGGATGAGCCCGGGTTGGCAGAATGGCTGTGCTCACTTGTCACGACCCAGTCTCAAGGAACTATTTGGCAGACTCCATCACTACAATCACTACAAGAGCAAGCACCTCTTCTTTTTGGTGGGAGGTGCATTCATGGCGCACAAACGACTCGATCGACAACCGTTGGTTCTGACGACGGGGCCTCGCATGAAAAAGGATCGACCAGGATCCATTGTCATTTCACAGTTCAATGATGCTCCTCGCTTTCAACCCAGCGCTCTACTGGGCAAGAAGGACGAGTGGTGGACACGACCCCGCAAATATGCCTTTTCCTACTTTTTTGGAGAAAACAATCCCAAACTCAAATTTCTCGTGGGCGGCCGACGGTTTCGCACCTACTTTCGAAAAGAAATGGAGGCGCATTCGAAAGATGGTGACAATACACTCGGTGGGCTGCCCTTTCAGCTCGTCTCGATTGGCAACGTGGATGTGACATCCAACAAGGCTCATTCCATGACGCCTCAAAAATTACAATCGGCATTTGATTCCTACGAGGATAGTGTCTTTTGTCCCATTCTCGCTGGAGACACAGCGTGGCAACGGCGCTTCTTTGACGCCATCCTGTCGGGTTGTCTGCCTCTCGTGTTGGTGTGGCAAACCCCAGACCATCCCGGTGGCAAGAGTTGGTTTGCGCCTGCTTTGGAAAATGGTCGCAGCATTACATTTTCCGTGCAACAAACCTATCCCTTTGCCACTACTACTACTACTACTGCGTCGTCGTCTCCGGATGCCATTATTGACTATGATGATTTTGTAGTGCAATGTCCTGGAAATCCCAAGAATGAATCAGATGTGGCATCTCTACGGCTGACCATGCAAGACTTGCTGGTGAACCGACCGGAAGAAATCAAGCGACGCCAATTGGCCATGAAGGAGGTTGCCCTGTCCTTTACCTATGGTCTTGGCGACGATGCTCATCGCTACGAGGACGGCTTTGCACGTATCGTACGAACACTCAAAGTATATGTGGACCAATTGCAGAATCCTCAGAACGAAGCAGCTGCAGTGGGAGAAAGTGAACGCTAGGAGTAGGAGAGAGGAGAAAGGGAAGGGACATTTTTGTAGTCTGTCTAATATTTATTTTATCAAAGTTGATACACAATTCAGTTAGGTTGTGGCGGAAGTAACAAAATTCGCTTCGTAAATCGTCATATTCTATACATTGAGCACATTGACAAGACCCATCAGGTAGGCAAGAGGGCGGTTGGAACGTCGCTCGTTGAAAGGAGCCGAGCATCAGATCGCGCATCGACAAAGGAAGTGATCTGCCAATCGAAGAAAAAGAGGCTAGAGCAATGGGAGCACGCGAGAAGACGATCTTTCTGCACGAGTTTCTTCGCGTTGCTACGATTCGGAGGGAGCTTGCAAGTCGGGGGCAACTATCTTCATTGCTGTGTATGATTGGCCCAGTTTATGTTAGGCGACATCGACCAAGTTGCAACGAGAGTTCGACTTGCCGTTTCTTCACCAGGCTCTCCGATAATAGCGACGCAGCCAGTCAGCAAAGTAGCACACATCAAAATTTGCTAGGTTATTTTCATTTAATATCCACTGTATCACGCATTATTAAACGGGCAGGGTCTTTTAACACACTGCAATTCTTCCATTCTAACAGGTCGACTCCTCAATATGAGGAATCCTTCCCAGTGACAATGCTAAAGTCATCATCCGTGCTGGCAGACCCACACTGGAAGACTTCTCCTTTCTTCAACTTCACCAACTTGGTGGTAATCTTGTTTGCACCAATGTATCCCAAATCCAGCAAATCATTTCGCACCTCTAACATGTCAGGACCAAACGTCTTGAAGGGAAGCGTCCAATGAAAGTTCTCATCCGACGGGATCAACAAGGGTGACCGACTACGATCTACCACTGAACGGGGTGAGCCGGGAACCTGATGAAGCCCACACATCATTCGAGGGTGCACTTCCGAATCGGAGGAACATGACATGATTCGGTTGCGGTTTGATTGCTGGAGATGTTCGACGCCCACTTCCACATTGGCTCTGGACAATCGAAACTGGTCCTCAATGTAATCAATCTTTTCTTGTTGGTCGTTTACCAGCTTACCAAGATCCTGTTGAAAGATGAGGTGAGAAAGAGAAGAACACAATCAAGTGACAGTCCCTGAGACATGCTTACATCGTAGATGGCGTTAACTTTACGCATGCTGGTGTTGATCTGCTCGGACTCAGCTTCTCGCATTCTCATTTCTCGATCAAAAAAGTCCTCTTCTTGCACGACTCTCTTACTTCGCTGAGGAGTTCCAGCAGCTAGGCTTTCTTCGATCTGGCTAGACAAGAGAGATGTCTCGGCTCTTTGCTTTGCATGGTATTTCCCGACGGTTTCGGAATAACAGCCTCGGACTCTCTCAAAGTCTCTCTTCAGTTTTGAGAAAGAGGCTTTCACTGCGAGACCTTTTTGTTTGTTCCAGGGGCTATCCCTTATCTCAACGAACAGTTGACTGTCGGCATCTGCAGTAGATTTTAAAAGGATACGTGTTCTGGTGTGTTTACAGGGTGAGACATCGATGTGCGCCGAGTGGTTCACAACTCTCATGCCGTACGAACTTACCTCCACTGATCTTCCGGTGTCAGCACATCTGTATCCACAATCTCCTGCAGATCATTCACTAACTTCTGGAACTGTACAATCTCATCGTTGAGTCTGCTGAATGCTGACATCCTTAGAGATTTTGCGATATCGTATCTGGGGACGGTGGTGGACTGTTGAATTAGCTTTCTCTCGGAACGATAACTCCGTTCGCGATCGTGCAATTGAAGGGCGGCAGCGATCTGATCTATTGGGGAGGCGGGGCACGGTTCTGGTTGTTGGCGGGCTTCGTGGTCACTTCTTCTTCTGGTGGGGGTCGACACAACCTTCTCCGGCGGGGGGCTTGGGGAAAGCTCGCGATTGGCAGAGTTTGATACGCTCAATGGTGCTGGCGCAACCCTATTCCTTGAAGTCAGGTGGCTTCTTCCCACATCTCGGAAGGACATGTCTAAATTATTGTAGAATGCAAATGGCAAACAACAGCGCCAATAATGAAAAAGTGAAATTGTCGATGAACCCGCCTAACACATGGATGTAAAAAGTGAGATCGGAGGGAGAACTTTTATTGATAGTGTTCATTCATGTATAATGCATTTATTTTCATTCCCTCGCAAAAAATTAGCGAATATTGCGCTAGAGAAAAGGAAATGGTTAGAAATCGGTTGGGTCAAATTTGATTTATTAAATACAGAACGTGATCAGAACCGTTGGATCACAGAACGAGCGGGTCGTCTTCGCCACATTGGATCCGATGCGCCGCGCTTCTTGTTCACGGGTTTCAGGAGGCCCCCAATCGTGTAAAGGAAGGGCGAGCAGACGTATAGTATACAGTAGTGAACCTTCCTACTGTCACTTAGTAGCTACTGGAGTTGATCCCCCACGGCTTCGCGCACGCCGAGACCTCAACGAGCAGCTCGTGTGGGACCGAGCCTCATCTTTTCACCATGTGAGGATGCGACGCACGAATGGTCAACGAATGGTGTGGGAGTGGCCACCGCCACGCACTTGGAAGAAAGCGCGGGGATGGTTCTCATGTGCTCGCGTTTGAGAAAACTCCTTGTTACATTTTTTGACGACTTGTGAAAATTGAAAATGTTTCGCAGTGCCGCCATGGAATCGTTCAAGACCCGGGGGTCGAAGAGCAAACAACAACAGCAACAACAAGGTGTGATTGTAAATCTTCCACGAAAGAAGGTGAAGCGAAAGACCCGTCGCTATCGCGATGAGGAAGCCACTCAAAGCGAGAGCATCTCGGAAGACGAAGCACCTGTTGCGCGACGTGGCCGTCGCGTTCGCATCTCGGAAGACCAAGCGCTTGTTGTGCGACGAGGCCGTCGTGTTCGACGAGACTCGTCGTATGATCGAGATTGCGACAGCCGCTCGCGTACACCAACAACAAGAAACGGCACGGGCCTTACTGTGTTCAACTCCATCAAGGAATCTCACAACAAGATGACCCGTACCATTCGAGAAGAAATCCATGGAGCCTACGTTGACACTGTGAATGCCCTTGATGAAGTCTTCAATGCCTTTACGATCGATGAAGATGATATTAGCGCTGTTGTCCGACGCATTGACAAAGCCAAGAAGGAGCTACGGATACCGGTCAAGGGGCAAAGATGAATGAGGTGCTGGCTACGAGTGCTATTTTCTTCTCGCGCTCTCATTCTACAACCCTGCATGAACTTCCCACCCTGTATAGGAAATGGCTTGCGTCACGGCCGGTCGAGCAAATGCTTGAATATATCGAAGCTCGATGAAAATTCCAGATTGTCTTGGTCCTACACTGTATATAATATAGATACTAGTAGATAACGTCAAACCCAACTTATTGACATCATGCGCACCTGGTACATTCTGAACTTGCGTCCTGGCGTATCTCGGACCCAACATTGGTCCACACTTCAGACAACCCAGGTTGCCAGAACTGTATCCAGCAGAAGCATGTTGTGGTACTAGCACGTTCGTACAGTATGATAGTACTCGTGAGAAACGATCTCTATTATCGCACCAAAAGGACAGATGGACAGATCGATGCCACGCGCCGGACGCAAGTTTGTTCTTCTCTCGCTCACTTTTGACTCCTTGGTCCAGCTGGAAGCTCAATGACGAGGGAGACGAACGCATGATCGCTTCATCGCATTCACTTGGTCAACTAGCACACGCGTCCACCCACCATGCAACGTCTTGCTACCGCTGTTGTAGTGCTGATATTGTCTCATGCAGCGAGAGGATTCAGCGTTCTTCCCCGACAAAGTAAATCCTTCGTCGTCGTCAGTGCTGCTACTGTCGATAACTATGGCGACGGCATGGACCAGGAAGCCATGATGGAGTCCGACATGTTGATCGTTGTGGACGAGAACGACGTCGTTGTCGACGACGTTGTGGTATCGAAGAAGAAGGCGCATGCGTTCAACTCGGATCAGCCCCGTGGTATCGCACACAGAGCCTTTTCCTTCTTCATCTTCAACAACAAGAATGAAATGCTCTTGACAAGAAGAGCAGACTCCAAGATTACATTCCCCGGAGTATGGACCAATACGGCTTGTTCGCATCCACTTCACGGTATGACCCCGGATGAAGTAGATTACGACGCGTATCCAGACTTTCCAGGCATTAAGCACGCAGCAATTCGCAAACTAAAGCATGAGCTGGGCATTGACGCCAAGCACGTGCCGCACGATGAGATTCAGTTTGTTTCTAGATTCCACTACTGGGCAGCCGACACAAAGACCTACGGCATGGATGCCCCGTGGGGTGAGCATGAAGTGGATTATGTCCTCTTTCTTCATTGCAAGACGGCGACTCAGGAGCCAGTTGTCGTTGCCAACCCTGAGGAGGTTGACGAGTACAAGTACGTGTCCATTGACGGGTTGAAGAATATGTTTGAGGAGCCGTCATTAAAGTGGTCCCCATGGTTCAGGGGGATCATGGAGGGAGGAGGCTTTGCCTGGTGGCAAGATTTGGAAAACACAATGGCTGGAAAGAACACACATTCAGAGGTTCACTTCTTCGATCCTCCAGCCGACCATTTTGCAAGCTACAATGACCCATCCCATACACGTAGTATGGGCGTAATGGCTGCTACTCAATCAACAGAATAAGAGACCAGGTCCTAACTTAAAGCACCGATTTGGCTCTCTAGTAGACCTGAAAGTACCCTCCAGTTATTCGCAGAATTGTTACAGACAAGCGGCAGCACAGGAGGGCGATCTCATGATACGTAGAGAGAAGCATGGTTATAATCCAGAAGGGCTTGAGATACTCAGATGTTCAGCGTTGTTTGATAGACTACATGTACTGTCACGAATTTTTGTGCTAGATGCACAAGACATAGTTCGGAACCCCAAAGACACCGGTTCTTCGGTACTGACACCGCCTTCTGATACATGGAAAAACCAAAAGTTGCCACGATTACGCAGACAGTCCTTGATTGGGGTTCGGGAAGCTTCTTCGAGAATTTGAGATGAACCCTGTGAGAGACTGCGTGAGAGCAACACACATAATGCTTGAAAAGCACTCAGGAACGATCGATCTCAACCTCAACTGTTGTCTCGCTTCACCGATTGACACTATTAGCTGCGTTGTCCACATAAATATCATTTCACAACTTTAAAAGTGACCAACAAGAACAAGAACAACAACATGTCAGATAACAATTCAATGACGACTCGTGCAATGCTTCGCATTCTGCAATCGTCCAACAATGATCAGACAGGGCCAAGAGACTTTAACCAATTTGCAGGATTTCTGTTTTGGTATGTCATTCTCCTGCTGTGTTGCGCCGTTCCAACAATCTGTGCGTATCGACGAAGGCGTGAGCGCAATGGTCAACTGGAACGATTAGCCCATCTACAGCGAATGGCAGCCAATGGTGTCATTTCGTTGGGACACAGCATGCCAGACGACAATCAAGAGACTCGAGAGGCGAAACTCAAACGAATTGATGCAGCCATTAAGGACACAACAATGGTAAGCGAAAGTAGTGTAGTAGTACTGTGAAGATGCGCGCGCAAAATATTGATACTCACATTATATGCTTACAGTCGGTCGAATCAAAACACCTCGTGAAGAAGGAGGAGGAGCCACAGACCGCCGACGAGGAGGCTCCAGAAGCCGCTGTTATGGAACAGGTAGATCTTGATGATTCCAGTAGAGAGTATGCAGCTCTCAAATTAGACACTGACCACGAGAATGGAGATCGCGAAGTACCGGCATCGTGCGCCATTTGTTTATGCGGCTACGAACCTGGAGACGATGTGACATACAGCCCGAATGTGGCGTGTCAACACGCCTTTCACACGGAATGCATCAAAGCTTGGATGGTGAAGAAAGAACAGCCGCTATGCCCGTGTTGTCGACAAGAGTTTTGCACACTGGCACCTGTGGGGGAGGACATGTCGAATGAGCCCGACACTGTGTAGTAGAAAATGCAGTCGTGTTTTAATAGTGAGCTTTGATAGCGTTCTTCTTGCAGTCATGTTGGTTGATTGTTTCACGTATTTCTAGAGGGTCATCACAACTAGAATTTTTCTTTCCTCTAGAAAGCTGGCGCGATGAGTAACACAAAGGACCTCTTAGAGAAGAATGGTCAACATAGTCACAACGGCACCGTGTTGCCGTACTCGAAGGCAGCCTTGACTTGCTTCGTTGGCGACCTCCTCAGTGAGTGCAAGACGTGTTCGTGGTACGGTGTATTGAACTAAAGGCCCCCCTCAGACAAGTCGTCCTTTTGATCCTGGTTTACAAGGAGGGCACGTCTCCTGGACACGACTGGGTTTCAAACGAAGCAATAATGGCGTGACGAGGACTTCGTTCTCCTGGGCAAGGAATATCCGGACACTATACTCAATACTCTCTAGGAAAATGCACAACAGCTCAAATTCGAATCCAATACTCAACATCTTCAATACTAACTACTGTGAGTCTTCCCCTCTTTATGGCACTTCTTAAGCTACAGTTTGAAGTTGAAAATGGTCTGCTCAGTCATTCATGTTCATGTTCGCCGCGCGCGGGCACAACTACAGTACTGTCTGACATCTACAGTTACTGTCGATTTCACGCTCCGAATGAAGATACATGTATGCTTCTGCTCTCCGAATGGTGTGGCGCCCTCTCCAGGTGGAACACTCGATGCCGAAAGATCAAAGCTGAAGCCCAATAGGACCATGGCGAGTGAAGGGAATAATAAACCCCAATACGTGGTGGCCCATACAAGAGGCTTTCTCCCGAGCATCTAGGGAGCTAAGAAAAGCGCCACCGGAAATGTCGACGTCAATTTGCTCAAACCGTATGCATACCTCATGAACTGCTCGCATCCAAGGCAGCAGTTGCAGAGGG
>JAVCKV010459473.1:0-12075 GCA_032274145.1 Herpochondria borealis | reverse complement strand
CATCATCCATCAATCACCGCTGCCGCTCAACTATCAACTCAACAACAACGATGGATGATACATCAAGATGCATTTGATTCATGCACTCATCATGCATTCATTGTCCTGCTAGTAGACAGCGATCAAGACAAGCCCAATGAGGGCATCGTCGTCGTTGGCTGTCATCCGTGATGTGCGTGTGAGCTGCTTGCTAGCTAGATATGATAGAACAAAAAGACAGCCATTTGCTGATGCAGAAGAAGAGGAGGATACCTTCTTCCTTGACTTGACTTGCCCACAACTGACAGTGTAGCCACAAGTGACTTCGGATGTAGAGAAAAAGCTATAGGAGGAAGGAAGCGTGGCTCTCTTTTAAGCGCAATGAAAGAGACGACTGTTTCCGCTGATGCAACCTCGTGGATTTCAGAAGGCTCGCCATCGCAGTTAGTACATGCTGCAGGTGATGTAGCCCTACCCACGAAATTGGGTCGTCAAGTGACTCCACAAGTGATCGCACTATTATTGACACTGTGCGTGCGTCGCGATGCCTACCCCGCCAGATGCTCCTCAAGCTCGTCAGCTTCCTGTAGTTATGCATACAACAACAACGGCTGGACAACCTCCCATCACACATCAATTGAAAGGTCTTCACTAAGAAGCTGCATGTCACCAACAACACAACAAAGCAACATGTGTACTGATATTCTTGACATGATGTCGACTTTTTGTCAAACAGTCCGTGTCATTCTCGGTCCATTTGAGTGAAGCATTTTGATTTGGGAAGGCCAACACGGGGATGCTTGCTCCGATTATGGTTCTGGACGACTATTGCAATCGCCAACGAATCAAGCATGGTTGTGCAGCCACCAGTCGGCAAGGAGAGCGTTGTTGTCTGTCAAGAAGAAGAACCAAGGCTGTTTGACAAAGACGCCTGCTGAAAAAGCGTGTGTCGTCTACACAACAACAACAGCGCCTTGGCTCGAGATGAGCCACGGGGGCCAGCCCACACGACGCAACCAGCTGAATTTGCAGTCTCTCGACACAGTCCGTTTCTGCGCATCGAATGACGCATGCAACCAACTGGAATGCATGAACTAGGAACGCTTTCTACGTGAAGACTGCTATGTGTATGCCTTTCTGTGGTGACCGAACAGTGTCTCATCGCTCCGAGATGATGGATTCGTGTCTATCGAGGAGGCTTCGAGTGAAATGAATGCTTGGCTTCTTCTAAAAGACTGCTGTGCTATATTTACCACTATACTAATACCTTTCCATGCTGGCGAGGAGCAGTGTCACGAGATGCATCCATTCTTTCACAGAGAGAAAGAGGGACGTACAGTAAAGTCGTCGTCGACCTCTCATCATGGACAAGTCTAGGTTGATGAATGAGAAACCAGCGAGTGATGCTGACGGACGGACATGTTGACGACGATCCATCAGCATCCACTCCAAGAATGATGATGCGGTAAAATCTATCTTTGTGCGCCAACACGGCATGTTCAAGATGTATCCTCCCATTCTGCGTTGATATAGGCGTTGCCATAGGAAAGAGTTCTTTCGAATTGAAGCGAAAGGTTGCCAAAACTAACGAAGTGGTTGCTCCACATATTCGATGCAGAGGAAACTTCGGTATGATGTGAGTTGATTGACCTACCGAGGTTTGATATACAGATATGTACTGGGGGAAAGCAGCGACTGGAATGCCGAAATGAACGACAAGCACTGTCTCGCGCGTGTCCAGCAGCGTCGACACCCTGGCATCACACGATGGTTACATTAGAATCAACCATCGATCGACAACGGCGGGCGTCCTGTATAGCTATAGACCTGCCTTTTGTTGAAACAGTGGGGTGTCCTGTTTGCAAACATTGATGCAACAATAGGGATGTACAGTACGTACTCGTGACAGAACGAGCGACTCTGGTGGACCGCAACAAGTTTCGAATTCATAAAATGCGAGAAGCGCACTCACGAACGAACGAACCGCACAGCAAACGACGATTGCCCCGCAGCAAATAATCAGAGTTTTCCTTCCTTGTTTTCAAGCAAGCTACATATATGTTCAATAGTAGCCATTGATTCCATGATGCGTTGACATTAGAAGACTTCCATGTCTTTCGAATCAACTCCGCAGTGCTGGCTGACTCGGTTGTTTGTGACAGTCGACACTCACGCATCATTGGAACGTTTTCTTCTTATTCATTCTGTGCTCGCTTGCGCCAGACTCGTGTGATCATATGCCAATATTGTTCATTCTGGAGGCGACTACTTGCCCTAACAATGTCGGGTGTCCTTACTTGGCGGGTGTCGCTTACTTGATGCATCCACGAATGCATACATTGGCAGCTCATCGCGTGAACGATCTGCAGCTTACGACAGACTAAGGTTGGTAGTTTATCAAAGGTTCCATCAGCGCAAGACGAAGACATTTGTTGCCCAATCAATCAGCTTTTGTGAGGACAAGGTGCGAGCAAGCGAGTGTCTTAAAAGAAGGCAACTGTGCCACAATGCAAGAACCCTCGACTGTGTGTAGCGAATTGTGAATACCGACTCAAGTGTTTTACTCGGGACTATGTGCGAGTATGGCAGCGACCCTCAAGAAGGGAACCTTGCCGCGAATGCGAGAGCCCTACAATCCTTAATAGACTTGCTTTGTGAAGATATGGGTGAGTTGACGGTCGAAACGAAACTATACTCGGCTATTTAAGTCCCACTGTCGATTGTTGTGTTCACTGCCTGTAGTGAGTCTATATCGGAGAGGGCAGCTTACAGCAATGGACGGAGGAGGACAGGATCTATAGAGCGGTTGTACTCCATCCCCGTCCCCGTCAAAGGCTTTTTAGAATCGTTACTGACGTTGGATATACAGTTTCGGCAAGGTGATTTGCGTATTGTTTCGCCTATTCTTTCCTAGTGTTGTAAACTGCATGTGATGGCTCGCCGCCGAGGATATGAGGTCGGATGCAACGGGCACCATAGATGAGTCATCCCTGTACAACATCCCCTCTTCGCTTGTCGCCGATTTGTGCACAGAGTAAGACGGACAAAGACGCTTGGGAAAGCCCAAAAAGGCCAATGCTATTTACTTCTCTATGTAGTCGTGACGTTGCCGTTGAACATCATACTGTACTGTGGCAAAAGTGGCGATGTCATTTCAAAAGTAATCTTATACGGCATGCGTCACATTCAATCTTGGTGAAACGTCGTAGGCCAACTATCCATCAAAGTCGTCAAGACCAAACCCTCGGACAAGGAGTAAAATAATGAGAGATACCTGCATAGCAAATGTGGCCAAAGGTTGTAGACATAGACTGCATTGTTGGTAGTCGAGACTGATTGACACCAACAGACTCGGGTACAAAGGGAACGATCCAACTGGTGGTGGTGGATGCAGCGCGATCTGCAAAGCCAGAACGCTGCGTGCACAAGACGAGCCATTCGGCATCGAAGGACATGCCGCGCCTTGGACGAGGAATAGTAGCCTGTCGAGGCTGGCAGTGAATACACCTGGTGGAGCTGGCTCCACCGTTGTTTCCTTTGGATCCCACCAAAAGTCACCATCGTTGTTGTTGATCCCAATTGTACCATAGAGTCTACCAGTGCCAAAACTACACCGACAAAGGCTACCTCAGTGCCTATACCCTTTGCTCCGGAGTCACCTGCGCAACAACAGCTCACGGGCATAAACCGTCAGCATTACAGGGCCGCCAACAGTACGCCACTGCGGTTTATATGCGCTTTGCTCCCCAGGAGTGGCTAGAAGAATCTTCGGTGGTCGGTAGAGAGTCAATCGCACGTTAGCGAGAAGTACGTGGCAACCTAATTAGACGATCTCGAACATATTATAAGGGCACGCGTAGTTTGCTACAGATGCTGAGAGTTGTCACAATGCAGACCACACCGAACCCCACCCACGCAAAGTGTCTACAATAGTGACTGGGGTGTGCATTCTAACATGCTAAGTGGATGGGGCTGCAACCAATCGAAGGTATGGGATTCCCACTTGGAATTCTAACAGCCAGTTTACTACTCCGTATGATGCTCCTAGGAACAAGAGGGTACACCGAAGATTGGTTTGACGAGAAGCCCAAGCAAGCCTCACGCCATCATCAAGCTGCAGCTTCATACAAAGCTCAGGCTCGTCTACCCAGAGCTCTTCTTCATGTTCCTACTTGCATGAACTCTCGAGAATTATCGCTTCCTGTCTGCTCCTAGAACTCCCTATGGGCGTCTCTCTTTGGAAGATTTGATGCTCCACTATTATATCGCTCGAATAGTTACATCCTAGTAGATACAAAGTCAGTTCTACTGGCGCTTGTCTCGTCGTCTATAATCCGTGGTTACAACTTAGTTGAAATAAGATGACAACTTGCCGAAAACGTCGCACTAACAAATAATGCTTCGTCGAGCGTCATAGGGATGCCGATGATGGCCCCAGCTTACACATCAGTGAGTTATAGTCATATGCCTGTTGTTGGAACAAAAGAGGGGCACCGTCAGAACGATTCTTACATACTAGCAGGTTGGCAGTCGTTTTGCCTGTGATGCCGTATTTTGATCAGGGACTCTACGTGCCGGCGGCGGCTTCTGGCCCAATGAGATCAGAATGCATGACGAAATGTTCGGACCAAGGTGTGGCATAATATAATAGTGATCCGGATAATGACTCTTGCTTTTATGGTTTTAGTGGCGTTTCCTTGTGAACTATTACACATGCAATATCTCGTGCACCGTTGTGGCTACAGCTTGACAGCAGTGCGACTTGACCAGCAACCATCTGTAGGTACACCAAACTAGTTGAATCGAGACAATGATGTGTCAAAGGAGACTGATGAGCACCCATAGCATTTACAGTATCACGTGCTTGTTGCCAAATATAGTTGTAGCCATCACGTGTCTTTGACGGACACGGTATATTATTATGCCGTACGTGTACTTGGCAAAGCCGTCAACACCGGTTCGGCGTCGTATGCTGGTGTTATCAGACGCTGGTGACTGGATGAAGCCGTCAGGGACGGCACCATCAGCCGCCAGCACCACAGACGTCTCACAGGCACCATTGCAGGAAGCAACAGAGCGTGAACTCCTACTTAGGGTTATAGGGTAACACGGGGTCATGGAAACAGCATTCGATTGGCTCCGCCTTTGACCATTACGGAGCAAGAGATCGATCGATGTCTAGACGTTATCGAGAAGTCCATCCGAGAAGTAGACAGCACTGCGTAGGTCCTTCCGTTCATTCAACCACCGACATAAACAACCAACATAATACCCAAAGCTACTAATCCCCACACATGCGCTACCCTTCTTCCGATGACTCCTGACTCACGTCAAGATTTGAGCGCGTCCTCCCAAAGAAGAGCTCCAGTACATGTATGTAGTAGGTTCACGATCAAGCACGTAGAGCATCATCATCATGATTCGCGAAGACAGCAATGGGAATTTTGCAAAGCTGCATACGTGGTGCTCAGCGCTTAGGGTTAGGGCTGACCTTTTCCGAAAATTATTTTCGGAAAAGGTCAGAATTTTCGAAAAAGGTCAGTGCTTAGGGTTGGGGATATTATTCCACGTTTGGAATTCGACCATCACGACTGAAGAACCACATCGACGACAACATCGATCTGCTCTTCATTATTCCCTTTCAGTCGATACAACAAAGCCTCCTCCTCCTCCTCCTACTACTACTACTTCTACTGCTATTATCACAATGATGAACTCTCATATCGGCTACGATTCATCTCCGACGACAACCGCCGCCGTCTTTGACGACCGTCGGGTAGCATCTTCTTCGACGGCAGCTGTCGTTGACGGCAATCATTGTGCAGCTGTTGTTGACGGTAGTCGGGCAGCATCTCCGACTACAGTCATGGACGCCCCATGTCCTTCTACCATGAAACAAGCAAAGCCTGTCTTTTCATTCAGTTTACAAGGTCCTTTGTGCAAACTGAAAAGAGGCAGATATGATGACAATGTTGTCAAAAAGATCTGCAAGACATTGGAAGATGGAACACCACGACCATTTTGGAAAGTCAATGGAAAGGAGACAAGAATGAATTTTTCCAATTACTCCATCAAGGAAGAAGCACCATTCCGTCTTGCAATTGAAATTGACGACATTGTCTATGACTATATTCCTCTTGGAGAGCTTGGGAACCACTGCCTTTGTGAGCAAGTCATCAAATGCATCAAGGAGAACAATATTGATGTTACTGCTGGTAAGACAAAGGTTAAGAAAGCAATTCGAACCATCATTGGCAAACAGTACTATGGCCCTGACTTGAAGCCACGAATTGACTACTTTTGTGCCGAGGGATTGCTTGGATATGCCCAATACGCTGAAGCCACGTTTGTGAAGAAGGACGACTTCAATCAGTTCGAGGCCGCCGTTGTGAAGAAGGACGACTTCAATCAGATGAAGGAATCGCATGAAGAATTGGAGGAGGACTTTATCAAAATGGAGGAAGAATTCTGCAAACTGAAGACATCCAACAATTCTTTGCTTCATGATGTTGAGCAGCTGAAGGCAGCATCGGTGGCAACGGACACGCAGTTGAAAGACACTGCCAAGCTTATGCCATACTTTCATTCGCATACTACAGCTATGAATGCCGATATCAGAGATTTTGCCAGTGGTGCTATTGGATCTCTTCCACAGGCGGCCAAGTGGTACATGGACACAATGGACTACTTCCTTCGTACTGAACCTGCCGACACGCCCCAGCAGGTCTTTCGAGGCGTCAACTGCGCTGACGATGACATGAAGTGGTTTCTGGACTTGTTGGTGAATAAGAAGGTATATGAGGATCCTGCTTACATGTGCACCACCATTGATCACAAGGTTGCAGCCCACTTTGGACTTCTTGGTGATGATGCGAACACTGCAGTCCCTGTCATTCTCCACATCACCCACACAAGCGGTCGGAGCATTGCTAAGTACGTTGCAGATGACTTCGTGTGGGAACAGGAGGTGTTGATTCCTAGAGGCACCAAATTCGACATTGTGTTGCATGAAGAAGCCCCAGTCGTTAACAAGGATGGAATCATTCGCCAGGGCCATCACTTCCACCTTGTGGAACAGTCTTCATAAAAACTATTAACAGAAATCATTCTGTATTGTTATTTTCGTTCTCAAGTATCTCGAAACTCGAAGAATGTGCCCGTCGTTGTCCACCTTTCCATCACCGGCTGCGTTTGTCGTCGAGGCGAACGGCATTCAGCTGCAAATGTTGATTGTAACATCATCATTCGTCTGGGAACGACCACGGCTATCATGCTGTATTGATGAACGATGATGCACTTGTAAATGCTCTTCGACTCCAGGAATAGGAACCTCAGCACGCTTTTCTGAGTGATCGCGACGAAAATGAACCGTGTTCGTTACCAGTGTCGACCACCATTTGGTTGATATTGTGATTTTTCATTGGAACTGGCGGCAGAAAAGGGGCTCTTACGAACACAGCAACCCCGAGCGTCTCGCCTGCTTCAGTTGACAATAGCGTTAGTAAGCTCTCGCTGTTACTGTTGCAGTAGTTGCCGGATTTCTTAACTGGGTTAAGATCTTAGTAAAGACGGAGACATAGTCCGACAAGAATTAGGCTTATAGACATTTTTATCAGAGATTGCCCCCCTACTTCAGTTATGTAGCGCCAACAGTTGGAGGATTCAGTCCGGATATTGTCGAGAAAAATAAGGGCAAAAGAAGTGAAGAGCAGACAAGTGACTGCATTTCCTCTTCACGCTCAACATATCCGTCAACCTTTGTTCAGCCTGCAGATGCAATGTTTAGGAGACAAGTCAAATGCAATTATTTAGTAGTCATTATTAACCTTTTTACAATGTCTGTCCAGGACGTCGTCGAATTTCAGGAGGCACCCTGGAGGCCGTACTGGCAATGTACGGTTTCAAGGCAAAGCCTTCCAGATCGGGCACCATCAGCTGCATTCGTTTTTGGGGATCTACAATAAACTTTCCTTGCTGTTCAGTTTTCCTTCTTTTGTGGAGCCGTTGCCTTTGTAAAATCCCTTTCCAGCTCGTTTGGTGGTCATGGGGAGGCGCTTCTTGGCCGATTTGGAAATGTATTTGGAGGCAAAGGAACGGGCTTGTTGATTCACTCTCATACCGGCACATCTCTTGACAATCATCAATACATACATCACTTAGGACCGTACATGCGTCCACTACTGTACAGAAGTTGATCTTGACGACGTTGCACAACTGCCAAGCATATGCCGTCCGGTCGATCGCACGTGAACAAGAAAATAACAAACTTTATATTACTCGTCTTTTAAGATTCTGTAGCTTTTCCGCCAACATGTTGGTTGATGACAAGTCGGTTCGACCCTTGTACACCGCGGCTGGAGTGTAGTGGTAGTAGAGTGTACCATCATCCTTTGTTCTTGTCGCAATTCCAGAAAGCGATGGAACTGTTTCATGGAGGCGGCGCTTTCCAACAGCCTGTCCTTTTGCAGCGCACTGCCTTGTTGTCGATTGATGCTACTGTCAGCACAGTCATGGTCGCGTCTTGTCCACTTCGCGTGGGACGGCAATGCCCCCGGTACAAAAATAAATTGGGTTGATAACAATCATTCTGCGCCAGAGGCAACATGTGTTTCCACAAAAAGTCTTGATCTTCGGCATATTCAAGGTTCGCACTTGAACTTGTCGTCGTCGTTGGGGTTGTAATGTTGCTGCAACATGCGTTTCATGTCTGACATGTAACGTCCACCCCGCATGCCACCGAGTATCACGGCAAAGAGCGAGGGGGCATGCCACCAGGAATGATCTCGCAGAAAAGTGTGTGTTCGATAAGAGTCTACACTTGGCTGCCTTTTTCACGCCATCGTGAGTCGGCATCTCGAATGCCAAAGGTGGGATTTGACGCCACGAGAAACCGCCACGACATTGGATTAACCCTTTTGAGTACCCAAGAATGAATCGACCTGGACGAGCGTTACATGTGACATATTGGCGAGTTGAGCGAGTATAGGAATAGGTTCATTGTGATAGACTTGCCCCTCCCAACCAGGGTAGCATCAGGTACTTGAGAGAGGCTTTGGTGGTCATGCCGCTCGTGTACTTTGGATCGTTGCCATAGAGATTGTAGGATAGAACCATGCGAGATGACGATGATGATGATGTATTGGTACTAATAGGCTCTGGTGACTTTTTGGAAGCGGAGGTCAACATGTCAGCTTTGTCGCTTGATGTCGTACCACTCTTTTTGAAATGCGAATTGTTGCTCTCTTTTCGAATTGCAACATCTTGCCACGACCCTTGACTCCTTGACTCGCCTATTACTCTAGTTTTTTAAGATGTATCGGGTAGCTTGCCTGCCGTGAGCCGCATCCTGCCCCAGTCGTTCGTCTTTTTGACTAATAGCAAACTTGTTGTTGAATTCGATTCCAACAAAGACATAATCATTCTCGCACTTGACAGGAAATGCAATGCCATCACCCGTCACATTGTCGTCATGCGAAGTCATCGTGTTGCAAACATTCGCTGCGCGCGAGTGGTAGAATTTTGTCGGTTAAAAAGTTCACAGCGCTCCTTGTTGCGGTAGTAGTGGAGTTCGTACTCGAACTCGAATAGTGCCTCTTTCACCGATCCTCCATTTCTCTCGTACAGCAGCATTCATTCTTGCACCCCACATGCAATCATCACCCATGATGGGAGATGGAAATCTGGTTGGATCGACGTGCAAGGGATGATCTCTCATTATATGTAACGACAACAACCCTAATGATAATATCCACTCGTTGATGGCAGCATGATAATAGCCACTCGTTGACGGCAGCTGCTCGTTGACTGGGACGACTACGCGTTGTCGTCGTCCGGTTTCACTTTCGTGCTGTCATTGGTTGTTCGGGGCCGTCGTTCAAGTGGTTAATACTGTAGGAGTGAGTCGATTGCTTGGTTCGAAACGAAAACGACGCTAGAGTCGTATTGTAGTCGAATCATTCAGACATCACTGTGGTGAGATGAGGCATCAACGGATTTCACAGACTTATCGTCTGCTTCGGCCGCGTGATGGGAGCATGACTTGACGCTAGCTGCCGATTTGACGGATGCTTCATCATTAGCAGCCGCTTTCACGCTGGAGGCCTTTCCGCTACCATCATAATGTGAGACTGCTGTTGATTTCACTGACTTTTCATCGTCGTCGTTAGATGATGCCTTCTCATCATGTGAAGACGAGGGAACACAAGATGAGGCCGACGACGACATGGCTGATTGCTCATCGTTATCAGCAGCAGGCTTGTTGGCGTGGGTGGCTGATTGACCGTCGTCATCAGAATGCCTGACTCGTCGGCCTTGATGCTGCTCTCGTGACAGGACGTTTCTGCAGAGGACGACTCGACTGATCGTTTGGTATCATCTGCTACGCTCGTCACCTCGTCTTTGCCCATCACTTGTTGTTCTTCACCACCGGATTTCGTTGACTTTTCATCGTCCGAGTCAGACGATTTGCTACGAGACGACGCACAGGACTTGATTGATTTCTCATCAGTATCATCCTTTACAACACTGTGATGTGAGCTGACCGACTTGCCGCCGCTGTCACAGGAGGAAGCCTTTGATTTCTCATCGTCGTTGTCTTCTGCCTTGTTATGAGATGATGACTTGACCAATTTTTCGTCGCCGTCGTCGTCGTCGTCGTCTGCTGCTGCTGCCTTGACGACTCTCGATGTGTTTGGTTTTTCGTCGTAGTCGTCGTCGTCGTCTGCCTTATTATCGCGTGCCGACGTCGACGACTTGACTGATACTTCATCATCATGAGCCTTGACACTAATGCCCTTGGAAGCAGAAGATTTCACGGTCTTTATGTCATCAGATACCTTGACACTTTCGTGTGCGCTAGCATGAGAGGTCGACTTGACTGACCTTTCATCGCCATGCGATGAGGCAGAGGATTTCATTGACTTGTCGTCGTCGTCAACTGTCTTTGCATTCTCGTGTAATGACTTGATTGCTTCATCGTCGTCAGCCTTCTTCGCGTTGTGATGCGAGGCAGCACCAAATTTCACAGACTTGTCGTCGTCGTCATTGTCCTCTGCTGTTGCTGCCTTGACACTCTCGTGTGATGATTATGTTGACTTGGCACTAGAAGCTGATGACTTGACAGATGAGGCTCCATCATGTTCAGCCGCCTGGTTAGAGGCAATGGATTTCACAGACCTGTCGTCGTCGTCGTTGTCGTGGGAAGGCGACTTGACGCTAGCTGCCGATGAGGGTTCATCGTCATCAGCCGCTTTCACGCTGTGATGGGCGGCAGATTTCACAGACTCGTGTGATGATGATAATGACTTGGCATCAGCAATTGACTTGACTGATGAGGCTCCATCGGCCTTGACATCATCACTGTGGTGAGATGAGGCATCAACGGATTTCACAGACTTGTTGTCAGCAGCAGCAGCAGCAGCTTCGCTGTGATGAAATGATGACTTGACGCTAGCTGCCGATTTGACTGATGCTTCATCAATAGCCGCTTTCACGTTGGAGGCCTTTCCATGCGAGGAGACTGTTGATTTCGCTTACTTTTTCATCGTCGCTATCGTTAGATAATGCCTTCTCATCATGCAACGAAGACGACGACTTGACACTAGTAATAGTAGCAGCATGAGATGGGGTCGACGACAATTTGACTGATTGCTCATCTTCTGCAGCAGGCATATCGGTGGTTGATTGATGTTCGTCGTCATTAGAATGCCCGCCATCACCGACACCATCAGCCTCCTTGATGCTCTCGTGACAAGACTTTTTCGTAGACGACGACTTGACTGATCGCGCATCATCATCTACTGCGCTCGAGCAGGGTGTAACTTCGTCTTTGCTCACCACCTGTTCACCACTGGGTTTCGTTGACTTTTGATCGTCCGACGATTTGCTACCAGACGTGCAGGACTTGATTGATTTCTCATCCCTTACAACAGTGTGATGTGACTTGCCCGAAGCCTTTGATTTCTCATCATCATCTGCTGCTGCTGCTGCTGCTGCTGTCTTGTCGTCGTTTGTCGTGTGGTGACGACTTGACTGACTTTTCGTCGTCATCTGCTGCTGCCTTGACGACAGTCGAAGCTTTTGATTTCTCATCGTCAC
>JAVCKV010459363.1:0-12076 GCA_032274145.1 Herpochondria borealis | reverse complement strand
CCCCCTTATCATACCCAGACAGGTTCCGGGTAGCGCAAGGTTATACAGAACTGGCTGATCATATTCATCAATGAGAACAACAACAGAAAACAAAATGTCGGCCCGGACAATAACCCAAGCCGACATCCCACTGTCACTTATCACTGTTTACTGCGTTGAGATTGCAATAGACTCAGGAGCAGTAAATGATAATGCCTTGCTCGGCGCACGATTCAACAAGCCGCTCAGCGCATATATATCATCAATCCGCTGCAGCTGGTTGTTGCTCTTCTCGGCCACAAACAGGTTTTTACCATCAAACGCCAGGTCAACCGGATTACCCAACGCTGTCTGCGCACCGGCTAATTCCAGAGTCAAAGCCGTCAGGCCATTAGCGGTATCGGCATTTTCAATCACATAAATTCGACCATCGTCAGCAACACTCGCGCTACCCACATCAGACACAATTAGACGGTTATTAACACTGTCATGAATAATGCCGTGAATATTGCTCGCAGCAAAACCAGATTTGTCATCAGGGTCAATAGTCCGCGCTGGCGCTGCGTTCGGGTTAGCTATGTAGTTGTCATAGACCTGAATTGTGCCATCGGTCGCTGCGACATAAAGACGATCAGCATTCGGATCGTAATCCATATCCCAAGGACGAGTACCATCCGGCAGTGTTGTCTCAAAAGTCGGAGCAACATCACCAGCGGCACACAGGCTGTAGGCTTTGATTGCACCCGGCGCACCTGCATTAAGATCAGCCACTAAAACCAAACCTTCACTGCCGATAACTTCAACACCCTTCGGCGATACCAGGTTCGTTTTACTGCCGCGAATCTGACGGTCACGCTTTGAGCTATACTGCGACGAAGCATCCCGCGTATCGAGACGACCAATAATACTCAGACCGCCTGCTGATGGGGAACCCGCGTTATCAAAACTAACGAACGCATCACCGTTTTGATCAAGTGAAATACTCTCAACAAACTGACCGTTGCCCACGGGATTGAAGCTGCCGCCGACACCACTCAGCTGCCCATCAACCACAAAAACGGCCTGCCCCATACCACCCGCGTTGCTGGTCACATGCAAACGCCCAACATCTACACCGCTAAGATCGCTAACGTCATCGGCAAAAGAATGCATGACCGGCTGCACAATAATAGATTCCGGCTTGGCCAGCAGGAAATCAGCATCCGCCGCTATATCGCCGCTCGCACCCTGGGCGATGTTTTTGTAAACCAGTATGCGCCCACCTTCATTAGCCTTCTCAGCCACCACAAGGTCATTACCATCCAACTCCAAATCTACCGGATTACCCAGGTGTGTCGCCGGCCCACGAATAGTGCGGTTTGGGGTGACGGCACCGCTTAGCGTAGATGCCATTTCAAACACATAAATACTACCATCGTCTCCTGATGCAGGAACGGCCACATCCGATACGATTAAACGATCAGCGTCAGCCACGTATACGATGCCGTGCATGTTACTGGCTTCTAACGCATTATCGGCACTGAAAATTGAGGTCGGCGTGGCGTTACCATTCTGGCTGCGTGCCAGATAACTCGCGTAATAGGCAACTGTGCCGTTAGTCAGCGCAACAAATAGCTTATCGCTGTCCTCATCATAAACGATGTCCCATGCACCGCTGCCGCCGACGGTCGAGCGTGGGATACTAAATAGTGGGGTAGAGCCATTGACCGCCGTTGATCCGAATACGCTGACCGCGTTTTCATCCGCGCCGCTCTCTGCCACTATGACATAACCGGCTTTCTGCGCAATGGCGATGCCTTTGGGACTGTTCAGTGAGGCAACGACGGTACGATCAATACCGTCCGTTAAATCAGCGTTGTTAGCACGTACAGTCGCGGACGGCTGGCACACAGTGCGCACAAGACCATCCATGTCATTACCGGCCTGGTAAAAATGACCAGCGGCATCTTTAGCAATACCTTCCGCCAGGTTCATTCTAATGAGTTTTTGTATTTCGCCAGGGCCATTCTTGGTACTGAAATGATATTTTCCGATAGTACCCGCGTTATCGCCAGCATCATCAGCAACAAACAAATTAATTATTTTATCAAAGCCGTCATTAGAATCGTTATCGTTGTTACACCCAACCAGCGTTGCCAATGAAGCACTCACCGCTGCTGTGATTAACCAATTTTTCTTAATATATTTCATGATATTCTCCTACTTTGTTTTAATGCTTTGCTCCCACCACACGACGCTAGTTAAAAATTAAAGAGCATTAATGTTAGGGTTTTTCATTTATAACAGAGCAAATGTGAAGAAAACGTGAAGACTGGCTGAACAAAGCGGTCAAATACACCAATTAACAGAGCTAACCACGCATGTTTATTCTAAAATCACAGGTAGTCATCTTCTAATAATTTTCTTTTATTTTAGATAGTTAAAGAACAAATATACGCTTCTATGGTCTAATCAAAAAAATTTGTCATGAAATTGAGGTACAACATGAAACGCCGTACATTTATAAGCTTAGCCAGCCTAAGCGCCCTCCCCCTACAAGCGCTGGCCGCCAACCGCCAGCCAACCCCCGCAGACCAGGAAGGCCCATTTTACCCAACCGGCCCAATCCCAATACGCGACAGCCTAATCCTAAACGAACAAATACCCAGCAACGCAACCATGCAACTAACAGGCCGGGTACTCAATCAACAGGGCCAGCCTCTCACCAACGCTAAAATCGAAATTTGGCAGTGTGACGGTGCAGGCATTTACGACCATCCCCGCCAGCAAAATACCCAGCAATTTGACCAAAACTTCGGTGGTTATGGCGCACAAATCACCAACGAACAGGGTTACTACCAATTCACCACCCTCTACCCCGTGCCCTACACCGGACGCCCACCGCATATCCACGTAAAACTCTGGCACGACGACAAGGAACTGCTGACCACCCAGCTTTATCTGGAAGGTAATACCGGTTCAAGCTGGTTTGGCAGTCGCGATCCACTACAGATTGCACCTAAAAAATCCGCAGACGGCAGTTTACAAGCGCAATATACTTTTGTAGTTTAAGACAGAGCACCGACTCAGAAATCGTAATCAATCCACCAGCTGAGTGACTGCTGCGGCGCAATCATGCGTTCCAGAAACGGCTCCCATGAGAAGGTGTGTTCATTGCCCCAGATAGGGAAAAATGTCGGTACATAGCTACAGCTGGCACTCACCATACCCAGTGCCGGGTGGCGCTGCGTAATGGTTAACGGGCTTTGTGCCTGTTGGGTGAGTGCTTGGTAAATACCGCCCAGTACCGGCTGGCCCTTGCGGCTAATGAAACCATTTTCAGCCACAAAATAGCCGTCATTCTCCGGCATCGTCGCCGGAATACTAAGGCGACACAGCTCATCCGACTCCGGCTGCGGATAAAACGGATGCGGGAACCAGGCCATTGGAATAAACGCCTTGCCCTGATTGCTGATTCTGGTATAGGAACGCAGCGTGCGCTCCATTAAGGTCACGCTACGCTCCAACCGGAAGTCAAAGTCGGCAAACTGCTGGTGCGTGGCCATGCTGATAGACTGTTCATCCTGCGTCATATCCCACTGACAGAATTCCAGCACTTGTTTATTCAGCAGATCGCAACGCCCAACACCAATAACCTCCACCTCAGCATCGCTACCGCCGAGCTGACGCAGGGGTGATAGATTGAACGCATCCGGAATACCCTGTCCATCAAACCAGTTAAAACTCGCCGGATAAGTCGGCCCGGTTAAGAGCGCGCCGTGGCGGGCATCAGTCACCTGAAAGATATAACCACCGGTGCAATAGCGCACGCCAAAGCGCTGCTGATCGACCAGCGGATCGAGAATTTCAACATCAAGGTATGAGTTTTGTAAATGCAGCATGCTTTGGATTCCGCTCCGTCCTGTGGATTAAGGCGTAGGTATAAGACGAGGACTAAAAAATCGTATTATTGCGCCAGTGGCGAGACTATCATAACCAACTCAAAGATTATGCATGATCACAGTTCACCCGGAGTAATGAATGTAATGCAGACAGTAGATGTCATTATCATCGGTGCGGGCCTGTCCGGCTTATACGCAGCCACCCTATTGGAACAGCGCGGCCTCTCCTACCAACTGTACGAAGCCAGCGACCACATTGGCGGTAGATTACTCTCCTCCCCCGCTAACGCTACCACGCCGGGCATTGATTTAGGCGCAGCCTGGTTCTGGCCACATCAGGGCAAGGTAAAATCGCTATTACAAAACCTCAACATCGGTCACTTCACTCAATACGTCACCGGCGATGCTTTGTATCAGACCGACGCACATAATCTACCACAGCGCTTCGCCGGTACACCGGGCCTCTCCTACCGGGTCTCAGGCGGTACCGCAGCCATCCCGAAACGGCTGGCAGCACAGCTCAGCCCAGAGCGATTACACTTCAACTATCCAATCACACAACTAAAGCGCACAGCAGAAGGCTGGCAGGCCACCGGTGATCAAACTAACAATCAAGTTCAAGACAGCAACACCAGTCAAAAACCCCAAACAACAGGCCGCTTTCTATTACTAGCCGCACCGCCGCGTGTGCTACTGCAACGAACGAATTTGGCCACACTGCTAAGCAATTCGTTGCAACAGGCGCTCACACAACAGCAAACCTGGATGGCAGCGCAGGCAAAATTTGTTGCCACCTACGATCAGGCATTCTGGCGTGAAGCCGGTCTGGCGGGTGATGCCTTCAGCCGGGTGGGGCCAATGACTGAAATTCACGATGCCTCAGCAGCAGAGGATGCAGGCTATGCGCTTTTTGGTTTTATTGGCTTGCCCGCCGCGCAACGCAGCCAACTCTCTCCGAATGAGCTGAAGCAGCACTGCCTGAATCAATTGGTACAGCTGTTTGGCGAAGCGGCGCGGCAGGCCAGTGCGACTTACCTGCAAGACTGGGCCAACAACCCATGGGTTTGTGCTACACAGGATATCGGCGAACCGCTAAATCACCCTTCAATCAACTTATCACCCTATGAAGATGAACTGGCCGGGTTAAACTTATGTTTCGCTTCAACCGAAGTCGCGCAACAGGAAGCGGGGTATATTGAAGGCGCGCTCTACGCAGCGGAACAGGCTGTGACAGACATTATCAACCAACGTTAAACTCACATTATGAACACAGAACCATCGAACACAAAACTAACTCACATTGATTTCTACTTTGACCCGATCAGCCCCTATGCCTGGCTGGCCTCCACCCGTTTAGACTTAATTCGGGAACAAACCGGGTTGGAGATTATTGCCCGTCCCGTGTTGTTTGCCGGACTATTAAACGCCCACGGCAACCTCGGCCCGGCGGAAATTCCGGCGAAACGTGCCTATATCTTTCGTGACGTGCTGCGTCGTGCTGCCAGCCTCGGTTTAACGGCTGAATGTCCACCGCAACACCCGTTCAACCCACTGCTCGCGCTGCGGGTGTGTACCGCATTTACGGATAATGCTCACCGACTGCAACTGGCCGGTGCGCTATGCGATGCAGCCTGGCACGATGGTCTGGATATTACACAGGCGAATAATGTACATGCGGTGATTGCAGGCTGCGGATTGGATGCTGACTGGGCATTAGCAATGGCGCAAGATGCGGCGGTCAAGCAAGCGTTGATTGCTGCGACCAAAGACGCGGCGGAGAGTGATATTTTTGGTGTACCCACCTTTTGTTTAGATGGGCAAATTTTCTGGGGTGAGGATCGGACTGACGATTTGATCCGCTGCGCTCAGGGGTTAAGGATTGATGAACGGAAACTGGTGGAGGTGTTGGGGCGGGATGCTGCAGCGCAGCGGAGAAAGCCCACCCTCACCCCCGGCCCCTCTCACTGAGGTAGAGGGGAGTTTAAGCGTGGCTTTACTAAATATGTGGTGACAAACTGGCGCAATACAGAAATAAGCCTAATCAAAGCTCACCACACCTACTCCGGCGGAAACCGCCCCGACCGCAACTCGGTCAGCGTCTGTTCAATTTCTTCCCGCGTGTTCATAACAAACGGCCCCCAGCGCGCAATCGGCTCATTGATTTTCTGCGCCGCCGCCAGCATCAGCCTGGCGGACTGCTGCGTTTCAAACACCAACTCATCGCCCTCGCTCAATACCGCCAGCCGAGGCGAATTTAATGCCTGCCCCTCATTCCCGCCGCTAACAATATGGGTATCGCCTTCAAATACATACACAAAGGCATGATGTTCCGCTGGTAGCTGTAACGTCAACTGTCCAGCCACCAGCGTAATATCAGCATACAGCGGTAGGGTGCTGACATTCTGCACTGCGCCCTGCTGTCCCAATAACTCACCACTCAACAAACGGATCGTATTACCTTCATGCTCAAAGGCATTAATCTCGCTGGCCTTGTACTCCTGATAGTCCGGCGCTTTCATTTTCTCGCGCGCCGGAAGATTCACCCACAGCTGAAAACCCGACAGCCGCCCCTCAGCCCGCTCCGGCATTTCTTCGTGCAAAATACCACGCCCAGCACTCATCCACTGCACATCACCCGCTTCAATCGAACCACTACGCCCGGTGCTATCGCTGTGCTTTACCCGGCCATCCAGCATGTAGGTGACGGTTTCGATGCCGCGATGGGGATGCATGGGGAAACCGGCGATAAAATCATCCGGGTTATCCGAACCAAAATGATCGAACAGCAGGAAGGGATCAATGTCATCCAACCCCGGTGCCGGGAACATGCGCTTTAACTTAACGCCCGCACCGTCCTGCGTCATTTGTGGCGCAAGGCTACGCTTAATTTCTCGCCTCATTATCACTGTCTCCTGCTATTACTGTGTAAGTCGAAGACTTACATGCACTCGGGGTGTGCCCTACATGTACGTTAGTGGCACACGGTGGCTAACTATAACTGCGCAACAAACTCAGCTGCTGGCCTGGCCCACCTGATCATCGCTAAATGCTTTGTGTGAGCCGTCACAAAATGGCGCATTACCGGTCTGTTTGCAGTTACACAGGAAGGCTTTACCATCTTTCTCGGCGGTGAAGCGCAGCGGCGTAAATTCACTGCCCTTATGCGAACCGTCACAGAATGGCTGGCTAGCAGACTGACCACAGGTGCAAAAGGTATATTTATCACCTTTCACCAGCTCAACTGCCATCGGTTTATTATCGGCTATAATGGGATTGCTCATAGTAACGTCCTTACCTTGAATTCATTGTGGCCGCAAAATTACACTCGCGGATTCATAAAATGCAGCATAACCGCTATCGGTTTGGAAGCAAATAAGGAAAACTGGAATAGCAGGTATTCTCACAGTTATGCTATCGTCCCGCCCTAATACCAGTAGCAGGATTACATCATGCCACATGCTCCGGTGCCGGAACTCTATGTCTCCTACGACAGCGCACAAAAACTCAAACAGGAAGCCGCCGAACTCATTTCCTGGGACCTAACACCGCGCCAAATCTGCGATCTTGAGCTGCTGATGAATGGTGGTTTTGCGCCATTAAAGGGATTTTTGACGCAGGCGGATTATGATTCCGTGGTGAATGACATGCGGCTGGCGGATGGCGCACTGTGGCCGATGCCGATTACATTGGATGTCTCGCAGGCTTTTGCTGATAGCATCGACGTAAAACACGACGTAGAGCAAGATATTGCGCTACGCGACCAGGAAGGCGTGATTCTGGCGATTATGACGGTGACCGACTGCTGGAAACCCGATAAAGCGCATGAAGCTGAACAAGTATTCAGTGCTGATGATAGCGCGCACCCCGCCGTTAATTATTTGCATAATAGCGCTGGCCCGGTTTATCTCGGCGGCCCAATCACCGGCATTCAGCAACCCGTCCATTATGATTTCCGCGCCCGCCGCGACACACCGAATGAGATACGCGCCTACTTCCGTAAACTGGGCTGGCGACGCGTGGTTGCGTTCCAGACACGCAACCCGCTGCACCGGGCGCATCAGGAACTCACCTTCCGTGCAGCACGCGAAGCACAGGCCAACCTACTACTTCACCCCGTCGTCGGCATGACTCAGCCAGGTGACATTGACCACTTTACCCGGGTACGTTGTTATGAAGCGGTGCTGGATCAATACCCCTCAAGCACGACCAGCATGAGCCTGCTCAATCTGGCGATGCGCATGGCCGGGCCACGTGAAGCGGTTTGGCATGGATTGATTCGCAAAAATTATGGCTGCACCCATTTTATCGTGGGCCGCGACCACGCCGGGCCGGGCAAAAACAGTGCAGGCGAGGACTTCTATGGCCCTTATGATGCACAGGAATTATTCCGTCAGCATCAGGATGAAATGGGCATTGAGATGGTCGATTTTAAGCACATGGTCTACGTGCAGGAGCGCGCCCAATATGAACCGGCGGATGAGGTTGAAGACGGTGTGACTGTGCTCAATATCTCCAGCACTGAGTTACGCCGCCGTCTGGCTGAAGGACTGGAAATACCGGAGTGGTTCTCGTTTCCTGCCGTCGTGCAAGAACTGCGCCGCTCACGCCCACCGCGAGCTAAACAGGGTTTCACGGTATTTTTCACTGGCTTCTCCGGCTCAGGTAAATCGACCATTGCTAATGCGCTGATGGTAAAACTGATGGAAATGGGCGGTCGCCCAGTGACGCTGCTGGATGGCGATATTGTACGTAAGAACCTTTCCTCTGAACTGGGTTTTTCCAAGGAGCACCGCGATCTCAATATCCGCCGCATCGGCTATGTCGCCTCCGAAATCACCAAAAACGGTGGCATTGCGATTTGTGCGCCTATCGCCCCCTATACCACTACCCGCCGCGCAGTACGCGAAGACGTTGAACAATTTGGTGCTTTTATCGAAGTCCACGTCGCCACTTCGATTGAAGAGTGCGAACGTCGCGACCGTAAAGGGCTGTACAAAATGGCGCGTGAGGGTAAGATCAAAGAATTCACTGGCATCTCCGACCCGTACGACGTACCGGAAAAGCCGGAATTACGCATTGAAACTGAGCATGCTGATGTCGATAACTGCGCGCATCAGGTGATTCTCAAACTGGAAAATATAGGACTGATTAACTAATGGCTCACTCCGTTCAATCACCCAAAAGCGGTCATATCGAAGCCTTTGAAGGCAAAGTGCCAGCTATTGCTGATGACGTATTTGTTGCCGCTACTGCCAGTATTATTGGCGATGTCACCGTTGGCTCGGGTTCCAGTATTTGGTATAGCTGCGTGCTGCGCGGGGATGACCATTCGATTGTGGTGGGTAAGAATACCAGCGTGCAGGATGGTTCGATTTTGCATGCTACGCTGGGCGGTGAACCTACTATTTTGGGGGATGATGTGGTGATTGGGCATGGTGCCATTCTTCACAGCTGTACGATTGGTGATGGGTCGCTGGTGGGGATGGGTGCTACGCTGCTTGATGGCTGTGTGATGGAGCCGGGGTCTATGTTGGCGGCGGGTGCGTTGTTGACGCCGAATAAGCGAGTGCCATCGGGGGAGCTTTGGGGTGGTTCTCCAGCGAAGAAGTTACGGGATATGAATGAGAAGGATTATGCGTATCTGAAGTGGGATACGGAGCATTATATTAAGACGGCGCGGAAGTACTTGAAGCGGTCGTAGCTCTCCCTACTCTCTCGAATCGTGTTACAAAAGATACACCCCCTCCGCCCCCCCTAAGCACCGTTTACAATCAAAACGGTCGAATCAAAAGAGAGCCTTCCAGTAAAAACGAGAGTTTATCGAAGGGTCTCCCCCTTTGAAAAAGGGGGAACGAGGGGGATTTAAAACACTAAAATTTTACTGCTTCTTAGCAGGCTTCTTTTTCTTCTTATCGCTGGCTTTCTTCTTTTTAGCACTGCTTTTCTTAGGTTTAGGCGTAGCTTTAGTCTTTGGCTTCTTCTTACTATCTGCCTTTTTAGGCTTAGACTTACTGACAGACTTGCTATCCGACTTTGCTTTGCTGTCCTTGTCTTTACCAGCAGACTTGCTATCTTTCTTAGCCGATTTAGACTTATCAGCCTTATCGTCAGACTTATTGTCCTTCTTAGCCGCTTTACCAGCTACCTCTTTGTCATCAGACTTAACCTCTTTTTTATCCGCTGATTTACTGTCTTTCTTCGCAGCTTTATCCTTATCGGCCTTATCCGCAGACTTGCTCTCTTTTTTAGTCGACTTCTCAGTATCACTCGCTTTCTTAGTGTCACCAGTCTGGTTAACCGATGTTATCGGCTTTTTACCCGTCGCCTTAGTCGCGCCCTTACTGGTCGAAACCTCACTCTTCAGATTCTTAAACGTCTTCTCGCCAATACCCGGCACTTCCAGCAAACCATCAATCGACTTAAAGTTACCGTTTTCCTTACGGTATTTAATAATCGCATCGGCTTTTTTCTCACCAATACCCGGCAGGTTTTCCATTAAGGCGGCTGCATCCGCTTTATTAATGTTCACCATTTCCGCCCATGCAGCACCGCTGCACAACATAAAGACTGCCAACATAGCCACGCGCAGAATATTTTTCATCATCTTCCGTTCCTTATTTAAAGAGTGTCCCAATCGCCTAAGCAGAGTCGTTCTACCGCAAAAATGCGTTCATCCAACAAACCTTGCAGTAACGTGCATGAAAGGCTTACACCCCGAGTGCATGTAAGTCTGCGACTTGCACAGTAATAGACCCGTCACACCGGCTCCAGTTCAGTCAGCGGCCAGCGCGGTCGCGGCTGAATGCCCGCCTGATCGACCTGTCCGGCCTGTAAACGCAGCGCCCCAGCGTAGGCAATCATCGCACCATTATCGGTGCAGAACTCCAGTCGCGGGAAAAACACCTCGGCATCCAAATCCTGTAAACGCTCACGCAGCCGCTTATTCGCACCGACCCCACCCGCAACCACCAGCGTATTACGCCCACTTTGCTCCAGCGCGCGCCGACATTTAATAAACACCGTATCCACCACCGCGTCCTCAAACGCCCGCGCAATATTTGCTTTATCCTGTTCGGTTTGCTCGGATTTCTGCCAGGTATTCAAACTAAAGGTTTTCAGCCCACTAAAACTGAAATCACAGCCGGGCCGGTCGGTCATTGGGCGCGGAAATCTATAAACGGTCGGATCGCCCTGCTCCGCCAGTTTAGCCAGCAGCGGCCCACCCGGATAAGCCAGCCCGAGTAATTTTGCGGTTTTATCAAACGCCTCACCCGCCGCGTCATCGACACTCTCACCCAGCACAGTGTAATCACCCAGCCTCGGCACATCCACCAACAGCGAGTGCCCACCCGACACCAACAGCGCCACAAACGGTAGCTCCGGCGCATTCTCTTCCAACAGCGGAGCCATCAAATGCCCTTCCATATGATGTACCCCCAACGCAGGCACACCCAACCCGAGGGCCAACGCACGCGCCACCGCAGCACCGGTCATCAACGCACCAATCAGGCCGGGGCCAGCGGTATAAGCCACGCCCTCAATATCCGCCAGTTCTAATTCAGCACCCGCCAACACCGCACGAATCAACGGCAGCACGCGCCGGATATGATCCCTTGAAGCCAGCTCCGGCACCACACCGCCGTATTCAGCATGCATCGCCACCTGACTGAATAAACGATGTGCCAATAAACCGCGCTCAGTGTCGTACACCGCTACACCGGTTTCATCACAGGAAGACTCGATACCAAGCACACGCATTGTTTGACTGCCAGAACCTAAAAACCGCCATTATAAGCATGCGGTTCGGCTATACAATAACTTCTGCCGCCATTTGTGCCGGATAAGTGCGCTAGTAGCCTGTTGTTGGGCAGGTTTCTAGGCTATAGCAGAATCCCGCAGATGATCACCCACTACGCCCTCATTGCGAACCAAATGGCTAAATGCCCGTGCTGGCAGCAAAAACTTCAGACAAGCCTGTCGGCAGGCATTCTGCGCGCCCAAATCCATCAGCGGAGCCAGTTCAGCATTACGCAGCGCCAGCCGTTTCATTATAAAACTACGCAGCGGCACATGCGGTAATTCAGTCAGGCGCAGCGTCCGGAAATCAGCTTGATTACGTGACATGGCATTACGCGCCTGTGCCAATGAATCAATTAGTGTGCTTGCACCCAATCTACACTGTACAGGCGTTGGCGACGGCAGCGCCACATCAATGC